>PNEQ01129460.1:0-17604 GCA_003012365.1 Medauroidea extradentata
TCTTCTGTTCGACTCCCGTCGCGCACCTCCTCTTCGCCTGTCAGCCCGCCGCAGCAGTCCTCTTGTATCGCCAAACACTGCTCCGAAGGTAGCCCCCTGCCGCCTCACAGTAGACTTTGACGTCACCAAGATGTCTTCACCAGTCTCTCTCCACAGGAGTAGCACCTTCCTCTAGCACTTCCAATAGCGAACTCTCCTCCAATGTGCCGATTATGTGCTTTTATACTAGCCCAGACAGTCGGGTGTTCCCCGCATTACAGGGGTCTAAAAATAGATGTTTCATCATGTTTCGGATGTGCTTGTAGTCACATCGGCCGCCCTCGAAGGGTTAAGACGCAGTTGGGACAGGTATCTATGACGTAGTTTCGGCGGGATTCCCAGTATGAGCCACCCGGGCTTTGAATCATCGGCCAGCCCTCAAGGTGTTACGAAACAGCCGCCGACCACTGGCCTCCAGGTACACGGCACGCAACAATATTTTAAAACACAATCACAATAATGTACTTATGTCCACAAATGCTTAGAAAATTTGCTACCATCTATTTGGACTTCTTTTTTAAATTCCACGTTCGTACATGTAAAAAATAATTCTCTAATCCTCATCTTAGAGCAATCAATAAGACACTTTGCCTATATAGCAGATGTTTTAAAAATAAAAAACCAAAGCTAAAATTATCAATGAAAAACGAACGAAGCCCTATTCTTTGCGCATATTTACATTCAGATTAATCATTTAATTGGACAGTATTATTGTAGGTAAGTGTACAAGTTTATTACTTACTGGTTACTTATGATTATTTATTAAACCGTCTTGTTAATTATTTCTGCAGCGTGCAAGCTTATTTAAATTCCGGTACACACTATCCTTAATTCTCTACTCAATTACATACTTAATTCTGTTCGTAAATTTCAATTGCAATTTTATACCAGAACTATGTAGCAAATCGTTTAAGTTACGTACACACTGTCTTTGTTTAGTAATATGTTTCGGTACATAAAGAAGAAATATATATTTGTGATGTTTGTTGCTATGCTCCGTAAAGTGTAACTGTCACATTCCCGAAAACTGTTTCATAATACAAGACATACGTGAAATTGGCAAATAAGTGAACTCCGTTATATTATTTAGGTTTTGAAGGAAACCTCCAATCGTCATTTGTTCAGTGGTAAACAATAATTTTATTTTTATTCAAATCACATTGCCAAGCCTACTTGCATACTTAGCAGGCGCGATGACTGAAACAGTGCATTGCTCATGCGCGTGAACATACACTATGATGAGAAATAGGACGGGCTCTATCTGTGAAATTAAGAACGTAATTCTGTCTGGAACCAACGTAGTTGCGGTACACACTTACGCAGTGCTACTTGCACTGAATTTGGTATGGAATTCTGTACTGAATTATTGATAGTGTGTTCCGGCTTTTAGATTCTCTGAATATAGCGTTCGTTACAATGCCATATACAGTACATTATTACAAAGCAACTGTTTAACACTATAAATATGTACAATGTTTGCTTAGTTAGGTAGTACATAATTATATACATAACTTATACTAACTTAACACATCAACTGTATATGTTACTCTATAAATATGTACTATGTTTGTAAAGTTTTGATTGATTGATTTGTGGGGCGCACGACATCTCCGTCATCAGCATCTGTTTGCAAACTAAGGAATTAGTTGCCGTATGGATGTTACCTAAGCACTTTTTAGATGTCACATATGGATAAGCAATGTTTTACACAAATTTTGAATACACAATTAAAACTCTACTTTCTGCAAATTATAAAAATATTGATGTATAAACATAATATCTTGTATCATCTTATTAAATTTATGTACATGTTTTTCTATATGCATATGTTTTGGTAACATTATGCAAGCATAAGGCTCTATAAAATATTTTTTTCATACATTGAACTGTTGTGGTACACAGCACTTAACTTACATGCTCCTCTAGTTTCATGTTTACGTTTATTTTCATATTTGAGTAGTATTCTGTATTTTGTTTTGCAAATTTTAGTACAATTATACATAATCATTTAGATGGGTTTTATTTTATTTTCTCTGGAGAGTTTCTTGCAGGAAGTTATTTTTGTTACATTTGATACTATGCGCATTGCTTTGTTTTTTTGTATCACAGAAATCTTTTGACTGCTTACGGACAATAACTGTTTATATTTTGTGATATGTGTCACAAGAAAGATAATAATTACATTACAAATGGTGAAAAGTACATTTCAGGTTCAGTTTGGAACTAAAAATGCCGTGCATTGTGACACATATTAAAAACTATTCAAGTAGGCTTAGCTGTCAAATTTAACTGAAGTTAAATAGAACACACTATCATACGACTCCTCTGGTCAACCAGTTCATTAGAGACTGAGCCGGGTGGTAAGACAGACGGGAACAACAAAGGAAGTTTCCATGGCGTGTATTACACAGTAAATATTTTTGTTTACAGTTTCAGGCTGTTAAGCTAGGAATTAAGAAATAATGCTTATAGTATATCGATGCTTATGATGCATTGTTTTTGTGTTACTGTAGTACTTGTTTTTAAAAATAATAACAGTATTTTCTTCACAGCAAAAACATGTCACTTTTTTACATAACGTTTGCTTAAAAAAACAATTAGGTAAACTTTATCATAAATATTAAACAATCTAACATTATCATAAATATTACTGTTGGAATATTTGTATGGCAATGCAATTTTTTAACACTATTGCCATACATTTTTAATTAAAACATTTCTTTGAAAACGTTTACACTTTTTAATGTCAAACAAAAAATGTCTTTACTGTAACAAAATATGTGTCATTATAAAGACAGTGTTATGCAGAGAAATCGGAACATATTAGCATTCGCCTGGTTGTGATTACGGAAAATTTATAAAACCAAAATCAGGATTGCCAAATGGCAATCGAACATACGACTCCGAATTGCGAGTCATTGTGTATTACACTTGTGCGATCTCGCTCGGAGCTCTAGTTAAAATTGTGTGAAACAACACGCTGTGAGAAAACCGCAAATTTTTTTCGTGACAGGTGTAAAATAAAATTGGATTTCAAAGAATGTACACATTACGCTTGAAATTTAAACAGACTTTGCTTGAATTGGTGATGGATGGCAGGCGCAGCCAATCAGATCAGCGTAGTCATTTACTCTTTTATAGTTTACGAACAGTCCCCCGCGGCCTTGCTAGCGAGTATTATTCGTAACTGATAATATTTACTTTAATTGAAAAACCTTTTTGTACACAAAATTAGTACGTCCGTCATCAAGTGTTAGAATGTCCAAGCGGCTAGTTGAACTAATTTTGCAGCAGGATAAGTAGCTAGCTGTCCACGCGAAAAGCAGTCTTAAGTTTGTCCCTGCCACTAACAGCGGCTTCGCCTGGGCCTTATTTATAGCCCTGCCTATTTGACGTTGTGGGGTAATTACAGCCACTTAAGGTAAGAAGTTAATCTAATGAAATACATCTGATTTACCCTTGCACAATCATTGGTGACGGTGCCCTCAATTATATGTTTTCAAAATATTCACTTGAACTTTACTGCCATTACAAAGTTTCAGTGGGTAAAGGTTTCGCGGAAACGTATTTGGTGCCTCAAACTTGAGATTAGTGAGATGATATATCGTCGGTTTACTGCCAAAAGTAACCAAGTCAAAAAGAGAAAAAATGATAAAAATGCTAGGAATATGTATATGTTGTTCACGAACAATTGCCCAAGTTTAAAGTCTATTCGTCGTTTCGTACTGTTGTGTCACATTATAGTAACTTACCCCATTTTTGTTAATATCTACAATTTAATAGTATTTTTAAACAAAATAACATTTATGGCTTAATCACTTTTGACAGTATACCGACAATATGTCAGCTGATGTTGAGAGGACCCTAAGTGGAAAGCGAACTGCAATTTTACCCTTTCTTACCACTACGTGTAAAATGCACTAATTCGATCTGCCTTGCAGTTTTTGTGTGTCAGAATTGAACGTTCGCACGCAGCTTTTAACAGAATTCGAGCCCAGAACCTCCCGGAATTTAGACCTGAGTAACAAACAACTGCGTCACGTGACATCGAAATAATTCATGAAAATAAAATTTAACTAAAAAAATTAAATATTTGCGTCCTGTGCTCATAGAGGTTGTACAACACTACGTCTCGATAGGTTACCGTAGAGTGAAACTCCTGTGTATGTTATTTCTCGCTATTCGTTCCTGCTTTTCGGATCGTCTGCCTTGCAGTGGCGGCTCCAGGTTGAGTTAATAGGTGGGGCCTAGTATATTTTTCTGCCTCAACTATAAGCCATAGCCCCCTTTAAAGCGGGGCGGGCGGGGGTCCGGGGGTCCTCCCCCGGAAAAATTTGGATTTCAAGATGCAAAATGGTGCTTTTCAAGCATTTTTCGTGCCTCAGAGCGCAATATATCACTGACTGAAAATACATTTTGTTATTAGGAGAGTGGGCTGTGTGAACAATTTTACAATAACATCATAAAATATTTTTAAATATCTGAAGGAAATCGTAAGTTACACATTAGTACTTTCATTTACGAGTGGTCGATTTGGAGCGGGACACAAATTCTTGAAGGACCTTACAAGTATTTAGCCACCTGCATCTTGCGGTGCAAGTTAACAAACTGCAACAATTTTATATTATCACTTGGAAATTTTTTTTAAATAACTGAATGATATTAGCTCATAGAGATGGCCATGATAAGTTACAGGAAAAGAGCGAGATTATTCCCGAGCTAATAATTTTAGACATAATATTGAGTAACTATATTTATTCCAAATAATCCAGTACTTGTGCCAATGGGTGGGGGTGGTAGAGTTTTGTTACAAGATATTTTAAAAGCTGTTGTGTGCACACTGCAAGGTAATAAATTTATGTCAAACAATATTATCATAGCCTTCATGTCGCAAGGGGAATCCTATGTTATGTCACACTCTCATTCTTGCAGAAAGCTTCTCCTTTTTACAGGCGTCATGTGGTGTAAGCTGCAAGTTACAATAGTCAAAATTAAAACACTGAATTTTTTTTCTTTTTATCTTTCAACCAGAATATTCCGTCCTACAGAACAAACAGGGAGGGCCATGGCCCCTGGGCCCTCCCTGTGGAGCCGCCACTGCTGCCTTGAATGTTAACCAACTTAGTTTTATTCTTAATAATCACGTTATCTTATAAAGTAAAAAAAATAAATACGTTTTTTTTTAATATTTACGTAAGCACCACTCTGACGCGAACAACACCTCAATATCGCTACTGGTTAGATTGATATCGTGGGTTGATAGAAAATAAATTTTTGCTTTTTCACCTTTTGGGTGTCGAATTTCAAAATATTTTAAATTCACATATTAGACATTTGTGTAAGTATCCAAGTGAGATCTAAATCACATCGCTAGCCCGTTCAGTCGAATCAAAATCGATAATTCACTTAAAAAAAAAAAAACACACATATGACCCCTGCACATTAATGAGAGTTCGAACTTCGAAAAATCTATGTACCATTTTGCGATCATTTCTGTAATCATCATTCTGAAGCAAGAATTAATTTTATATCTGGACGGGTTCGATATATATCGAAGATTTAGCTAAAAACACACTCTAGGTCTTTTCACCACCGAAGAAAGTAAATTTCGAAAAACCCTTGAATCACGTTTTAGAATACTTTATTCATGTCTCGTGGACGTGAAATTCACAACATTAGCCCGCTGTGTTCAAGATATATAGACGATTAATTGAAAACACTTTTCACGAAAGCATCAGTTTTAAACAAAAATTACTTCGCTGTATGAAAATCAATGTGATCGATATATATCGATTGAGAGTCGAAAACACATTTTACCCATTTTTTAACCGGTCTTGGGCCGAATCCAACAAATATGTTTTAATGGTACTTGGAATATTTACAAAAGTATCCATTTAAAGCAAAGAGCAATTCGATATCTCGATTGGTTCGATAGATATGGAGGGATAATCGAAAATATATTTCACGTATTTTCACCCCCTTAATTGAAGTATTTCGAAACGTCTTGGAGTACTGTTGTAGACATTTGTATAAGTAACCAATTAAAGTAAAAATCACGACGATAGCAAGATATAGACGATTATTAAGAATCACATTTTGCCCCTTTTTACTGCTTGGGTCGAGTTTCAAAAAACCCTAATACTACTTTTTGGGTATTTACGTAAGCAACATTTTGAAGTGATAACCAACTCCTTATCCCGAAGGATTCTATAGATAATCGGAAACACATTTAAGGTCTTTTCTTCCCCTTAAATGTTGAATTTAGACAAATCATTGAATTGGCCAAAATCCATTTTTATGTGTGTCCTATTAAAGTAAAAATCATGATGATAGGCCGTCGGGTTCGAGCTATATAGACGTTTCTTCGGAAACATATTTCACCCCTTTCTAAAAATCCCTTCTTAGTGCTCGCCTACGACCTGATGGGAACCCCCACAAAAAAATTTCACGATTACAGGTTCAGTGGTTTGGGCTGCAGTTTGATATGTGAGTCAGTCATTCAGTCAGTCAGTGTTTATATATATATATATATATATATATATATATATATATATATAATACTACAGGATGCACTTTTCCGACAGCTCGTTTGATTAATTTATTTTAATGTTTTACAGTTATGTGGTATTTTTGTGTCAATTCTATACATACTTAGGATAGGTCACCATTTTGAAATGTTACAAATATATAAGTTAATATTTCAACTAAAAGATATTTTCAAACAAAATACAATATGCATTCTATCTTTCTTCGCTTAGGGATTCAGCAGGCGGCCGGACATAAAGACACTTGGAACTTAGGCAGTTAAAAGCGTCTAATTTTTCATTGTGATAATTTAGCAAACCACAACCTTTAATTTATTTTTACGTGTGGAATGTTTCATATTTCAATTTCATCATACGAAACACAACCTTTAATTTATTTTTACTTGCGTTTTATTTATACATTAACTTTAGCATATTAAAAACAAAGAAATTTAATAGATAAGTACCAACTTCAACCTGCCACATTAATATTTTCCGTTCGTGTCATTGCACCTCTAAAGCTGGGGTCCCTAGGTAGGCAACTGGTGAGTGAAAACATATTTTCAGAAACTGAATTCAGTGCGTTCCATTAGGCGTAATTTCGCGCCTGAATCGGCAATAGGCTGGTTATAAGAGTTTGCAGCGAAACATTTACATTCTCAAGCAAGCGCGAAAATAAACGTTTGTTACCGAAATTTCCCAAGTTGGGAGGGGATTTTAAAATTATTTCTTGCTTTACTGAGTCACAGATATTGGAAATTAGGATATATTGACCACAATGTAATCTGGAAACAATAAGTCTTAGCTAATAAGAACCACTTTTTTTTTTGTGCTGGAAAAAATATTTAACATCAGAAATATACAAGCATGTTATCTTATAAGCATTCTTCGATTTATCTTAAATACTGTGTTGTTTTTTACTAAAAAAAATTTATACGCTGATCTGAAAACAGTAAACTACAACGTGAACTACTAAACGATTACGCTCTAAATTGCAAATCCAGGTCTGCCTGTGCATTATACACAACAGAAATTACTGTGAAACAAATGACGTCTCGGGACTCTAAGGACACGGAGGCAAAAAACATAGGATATGTGTATATAGTGTTGGAGTTCGTAACATTAAAAAGCTAAGTCTGCTTTATCTAAACGTACCTACCATATTGTGCTACACGTAAAAAACGTGCAGTACTGGTAAATTCATAAATGCCATATTTATTTATCTAGAGTAACTGTTTTTAGGAATTGAACATATCTGTAACGTTACTCAATATTGTATGGATGAATATATTATATCGTAGCCGTGTGAACTAACTTGAGACCCAAATCAAAAGGAAGTCTAATACTAATAAACTATTCCGAACACATTTTTGTTTTATTTTCTCAGTTTCAAGCGTATCGTCTGGCTTGAGGGAGGTATATATTTTGCATATTCACGGTCTAGAGGTGTTGGGGCGCATAAGGATGGATGAAACATGTGCATCAGATGCATAATCTCCTTTACACACAAAAAAACGAACATGGCTTGAAATCTCCGTGTTGTCTACCCGCACCTTTGAAACGTCCAGTGGCTACCCTTTTTATGATTAATAATAAAAGTAAAATATATGCTTCATGTTTGATAGGTATTATTAATATAGTGTACCAAAATTTTATTGCTCAAAATGATTGTGAAAGTACCAGCTTAGGCTGTTCTCACTTCCAAGGAAATTACCACAGCAGACATGGACAGAAAAGCGAAAGCGGAAACTGGTATTCATATTAGGCTTATAATACAAAAGCTCTGCTGGCAAGATATAAGTTCATTCTTAATTTTTGGCGCATTTTTATGTGTTTAAATGGTCTTATAGGTTGCTGTTTTTTTTTCATACGATTAAGCCACAACGAATCAGAAACCTTAAAAATTGTTACATGACTTTAAACAATACAAACTGGCAATTTATTTTACGCACAACATATTAACTATGAAAATTATGTAGTTTAAATGTGGTTTCCTCTAATTTTAGGTAAATGTAAAATTAGCAGTTTGTGTTTTTCAACGAATGAAAAACGTAATGCTTAAAAAAATAAATACTTAAGAATACAAATAAAATAACTAAAACAATATTGATAACATATATTTCAATTGAAATTCTTTTCATTAAAAAACATGTGAATTGTTATATCTAGGATTGATATTCTTAGAAACAACAAAGCTGCACAGATCAAATGATAAAAGTATTTACTGCTAGAAGTTGAAGTTACGTTGGAAACGCTGTGTGTAGCTAGAACACATGGAGAAGAATTCTACGCACGAACACTTTCTAAAGTCGCTCGGTATAAAGTGTGCATTCGTAAACAACTGTACAAATACTATGAATGTATGCCGTCAAATAAAGACTGTCGCGTGTACAGCTGTTATGTCTTGACGCCAGCGAATAGTGTTTGTACGTGCAAATAAAAGCGTCGTAACAGCTGATGACCTTGAAATTATTTTGCTTTCTGCTCCTATTCTTTCTTCGTTTGCAACTCAACAAAAGGAGCAGCACTGTCTCGTGTTCGAGGGCTGGGGGACGGGCAGGGGCGTCATTTGTGACCACAAGGGGGGTGGGGGCAAATGCCCCCCTCCCTGGATTTAGAATTTTATGTTTATAAATATATTTTTTGTATTTTAAATTTAAATAATGCTAACTTAAGCACATAAAACTGAAGTTTTATTATTAAAGTATCTAAATTATACATGCTTAATTAATAAAAAATGCAACAAGGTCACTGTCGCCGGAAAATAAAATCTGCCCCCCCCCCCCTAGAAAATCCTGAAATGACGCCCCTGGGGACGGGGGATGCATATAGAAATCATCCTACGTCTACCGCCTTATTACCACGAGTCCGGTGTTGTTCCCCAATCTTATTTTTAGTATCAATTTTGTGTATATTTCCGGATAGACATTTTTTTTTTTTTAATTTGAGTATTAGCTAGCTATGTCGGCTACAATCTGCTCTAATAATGTGATTGTGTCACCGTTTTGAACAAGTGCACTGTAACATATTTGAATTAGCTGGTGAGGGTACAGGGGCGTTTTACGGAAAGCTTTTCACACGGACATGTCAGTACTATATCCGGCAGATAACTTGGCGTCTCACAGTGCGGGGGGAGGGAGAGGGGTGCGGGTACAGCGGGACGAGAGAAAGAAGAGGAGGTATACTTAAAATAAAAATAAAAACTTATTGGTCACCACAAAATATTTTGTCATTATGAACCTTACAAAAATTTTTGTGGTAACCGCAACAATTTTTTGCTGCAACCAATTAAGTTTTGCAGTGACTACAAAAAAAAATGTTGTAACCACTACAAAAAATTTTGGTGACGTCCATATTGACAAAACATATTGTGGCCACCACAAAGCCGTTTTTTCTGTGTAAAGTGGCAACATCCAGTTGTTTTGAGTCCATTTAAAGAAGAAATGTATTATTCTTATTAAACATTTTAATACGTAATTATGATCCATACAGATAAAGATTGCCCCGTTGCAGTCAAAGTATCCAAACTTAACGAAAATTAGCATTAAGATTGTACTCTTCACAGAAAAATGTCTGACTGTTATTCGACCTAGTTGTTCGTTTCTGTTACGCGATTGTCAGACATGTACACTTACATTATTGATTTGTGTATTTCATTTCTTATTTTTCTTGTACGTTTAGGTGCTCTATCATTACTTAAATATAATTATAGCTTTCATCGAAGCCGGCATTGAATTCTATTGTGGCATATGTATCTATCAAATAGCGTTAAAATTATCATAAGTTTACAACATGCGGCGTTTATCTGAATATAATTTTACAGATAAGAAGGCAATACTTAACGTTTGCCTTATTATTCTAGGCAGGCTGCAATCATTATCCGTTAGCATATTTTTGTTTAGTCAAACATTGAATCGAAACCAACGAAGGCCATCATCTGTGTTCCTCATGCTGGAACACCGGACCATTCGCAAAAGCAGTCGGATCGAAGATAATATTTTAGTATATTGTACGAATGCGAAATATACGTGTTTTCGTGAATATTATGCAAAATATTGGCACTTGATTTCAAATGTTTCCGGACGTAAAATTATTATTTTAGCTGATATGTCGAAACAACAATTATTTTTTATTTGTGTACTAGCTGACCCGACAGACGTTGTACTGTCTTAACGATGACTATTGAAATCGAATTGTTGTAATTAATGTCGATAAATAAATTTCAAGGGCAGTCGCTAAGTGTTTGTTTTCTTTTTTGTTTGTTTTCTTGAAAATCCATGTTTTTCATGGCCAGTTATATGTCGCCTGTTCTCGTGTCGGTATACCAACAAAACTATTTATATACTAAGAATATTGTATATCATAAAGCACTAGAACAATAAACACACTTTTTTTATTAATTATAACAATTCGATTTCAAAAGTCATCGTTAAGACAAGAAGCATGTAGACAAAATTATGGAAAACAATATTCGTATTTGTTTAGCATTCTCAAGGCGTAATGGTTCTGAACTAACCGTGATGTACACTAAGAAAATCAGTTTTCTTTGTTTATTTTTTATCAATAAAATAACTCCGATCGAAGCATTTGTTTTAAACGATATTAAGATTTTTTACATCCTCTTTGTCAAATGTTTATATTGTCCAAAGCGTTAAGGTTAAATTATAAATAATATTATATGGTTGTTAAGTATTCTTAAATAAGTATTCTTAAATTTTCAAACTTTCCGCGCAATTTTTAATTTTTTTTAATAAGAACCTTTTCCTGATAATAACAAACACAACAAAAAAAAGTGAAATCGGTCCAGCCGTTCACGCGTGATAGCGTGACCAAGAAAAATAGGGATTTATATATATAATTGCATTAGTTGTTAGTGACATTCTTACAATTATTAACATTTATTTTGTTACAATTGTTGACTTCTATCACACAGTGATTACATCCCCGAACATTCAAATTTGAAATTAAAAATTACTCTTTATGCCATGTTTTTCAACTATACAGCAGAACAAGGTATTCAAAGCACATTTTAAAAACTGTTTACGAAACTGAATTATTAACAATGAATTATTCCTATAAAAAGGCTAATTTTTTTATAGTTTATCACTTAATATTACCAATTTTACTGTATGTTACGCTGGTTAATATAGACACACACACCGTATGTTACATAAAGGTACCGCCAAACTTTCAGGAATCATTCCACACACGCACACCAAGAATGACCTCACTCACAACTTCATTTTTATTAATTAAGGAACTAAACTCGAGCATAGAGTTTCAATCATTTATTCCCCACTGGGAAAGGTGGGATGGAATTCCTTCATTTGAACTTTTTTTTTTTCCCTTTTTTTCCTAACCTACCCTTATCTACTGTGTTATTTTGGAGGCCTGGGGAAGGAGCGGGACTAAATGTGTCTCAGGGCTGAGCCCCATACGCCTACAAGGAGGAAGTTTCATGCAGAGGAGGCATGCATCGCGGCAGAGAGGGATTGGGCAAACATGGCCACAATTGGGGCCATGTCTACCTCCCTAAGTGTACCTATAGCTAAGACATAATCTAAGAAGAGAGAGGGAAAAACCGGCATAGTACCGTAAAAACCCTCTCGACAGAATAGGAGTGTAACAACTAGTCAGTTGTATGCATTAAAAATAAAAATGGCAATAAAAATGGCACTGGAAAAGAAGGAAGGTCCAGCTTATTAGTAGAGTTGTGAAGTAAGTGATAGGAGCAGGGGTGCGGGATCTGCCTTTAATTTCCTTTAATTTCATTTAAGGAGGACGCTGGTTTTAACCAGGGCACTGTGGGTTAGCACAGTGACCTGGTGGAGGGCGGGGTTATAAAGGCGCCTCGCCCTCCCGAATCCACAGTAGATACCTGAAACATACTTAAAAATACACATATTAGTACAAGAAATACATGGCTAAATTAAAATGATTTCGGGACTAGTGCTGAGCACAGACAGATCTGTGCCAGCAGCTGCCCTCTGATTGGCTGTTAGTGATCCTGCCAGCCAATCACAGCTCCGGCCAATCACAGGCCACGACCATTCCGGAACTACAGAAAACACCACAGCTAACTTACAGCTAGCAATTACTTAAGGTGTTAGATTGTGAGAGTATAATGTAATAATAATTAGTTTATTAAATAGAGCAATGTAATTTCAACAGCGGCGCTGCCACATGAGCCAAAGGTTGTACAGTGTATATTATACCATATGCTGTGAAATACATAGGGCTTCGCAGTGTTGTTTTCGTTGGCTTCTTCGAGGGGGTTTGGGTGATTTACAATTAATATCTGATTAAAAGTAGCATACATATTCCTATTTTGGGCTTACAATTAACAAAATTACCAGGTAATTAATAACAGTGTATTTCACATTCCAGGCCACGAGAGAGTTTAGAAAACCGCGAGAAGGTTGCATCCACAAATCTCAAACATTATAGTCCACGGCCATAGAGGAACAGGTCTGGACACTTGGAGTTGAAAATTGACTCCGTTATGACTGATTGGTGCCACTAGCACTCTGGGTTTTTTTAACCTTAGAGCATAGATAACAACTAGAGAGCTGATTGCCTATCCCTTTCCATGCTGTGAAGTGAATCCTAGATCTAATCAGCTGTTGATGGGCACCGAGCGAAACAAGTTTCATTATTATTACTACATAGCGGTGAGCATATTGTATTTAAATATTACTCACATTTAAAGAAGCATATGCAGAATGATTCGCTGTCGCATATTACCAGCATCCATCTACTCTCGTTCATTTTTGTGTGTTTGTTTACATGTTCTGTTTACATTGTCTTGGTACTTTCGTTTTCCATTAATTTAAAGAATGAATAAAACTAAATTTGTTGTGAATTAATTGTAAAAGATCCAATAGTAAAAAAAAAATCATTTCTCTAGGTCTTTACAAAAGTATATCGCAACATTAATTATTTTGTAGCGTTCCGGTATTCGTATATTTTGCCGATCGCTAGATGTAGGTTTCACAACAAAGGCACCAAGCTATCTATAGCTATCCATGCTCAGGTTTTAACATTGCGTACATGGGACTACAAGAAGCAAACTCGTGTCAGAGCTACTAGGAGAACTGCTAGCACGATGCTACAGTGCAATGTTAAAACAATACTTCATTGCTAGTGGCGCTTTCAGTCATAACAGGGTCAACTCAGTAGCATTGGTAGATTGGCTAGTGTACAGACCTGTACTTCTAAGACAGTGGTCGAGTCTATACATTTAATTTAAGTGCAGTTTCCTTTAGACAATGTCACATTAATCATTGAATCATTAAAAGCATTAAAACAGTATAAAATTAATTAAATGTATATACAAAAAATATGATGCTATGAATTGCAAACACATGTTAGGTAAAATAATAATGAGAAAAATGTTTGTTTATATTTAAACAGTCTACCACCTACATGTGGTAATTTATTTATTTTTTGTTTTTTTTTTTACACCCTAGGTTAGTGTCTAACTACTAGGAGTTAGGAGGGAGCGAGAGGGGTAGCAGCATGCCATGCCTGCGGCCTATACACTCTTAACTACTGCATGAAATTTGGGTTAGGGAGGAACATGGCTCAAATGGCCTACTGTGAGGTTATGAAGCGCCAAGCCAGCGTTTGTGGCCTGGCGCTTCCCTCAGATTTAACTGGGAGCTAGTCCCGTAGAGGGTCATGGTAAACCCGCGAGGTCACGGGAGGAAACCCATGACGATAGGCATGCGAGGTGGGTTCTCCATGCTAGGAAGAAAAGATAGAATTCATGCTATGTATAACATGCTTTATTAGTTGTGTTAGAATTCGAAAATTAAAGACGAGCAGGGAGGGCTCGTGATCCAGCTGTAAAATTTAAACTTAAATTAAGCTTAGCTCTACTTAACCTAGGGGAAATAACCTAAGTTTCCCGAAGAGCGGGCATGAGTACCCGCGGTCCCATTTTAGGTGAGAGGTTCTTGTCGCCTATCACGCAGTCATGGCTAGGTTGTGCAGTACAAGAGCCCTTGCTGGGCCATACGCTCTCTGCGGTGCCATGAATGATTCCGCGATGCATTGACGGACGATCAATGCATATCAAATTGCTTTGTGCCTAGCACGCAGTTATGGCTGAGTTGTGCAAGACGAGAGCCCTCGCTGGGCCATGCGCTATCTGCGGTGCCATGACTGATTCCATGATGCATTGATAGAAGGTCAGTGCATATCTAATTACGCGCAGCCATGGCTCGGTTGTGCAGTACGAGAACCCTCGCTGGGCCATTCGCTCTCTGCGAAATGCCATGGCTGATACCGCGATGCATTAGCATATTTGAGACATTTAGAGTTCTACTTGGGCAAGTTGGCGAATTTTTCTTGATTCCCAGGTTGGTACGACTTCTTGGAGTCGGCTTCTTCTCCACCCTGGTGATCTTCTTTTGAGGAGCTTACGGTGGTTTTTCGCATAAGATGTATTTCGGCATTTTGTGCGTCATGCGCACCGCTGGGTTATAATTCCCTAGTGCTCGCACTAGGGGATTAGTGGACTAGGCTGCAGCTTTGTAGAAGTTGCGAGTCAAGTGCTGGATATGGTCTGTGAGCCGGGGATATTTCAGCTCATTGTAGAGGACTACATTGGGCGTATATCTTGGTGCTCCTGCGGCCCTTCTGAGGGCTTTGTTTTGAAGCACTGTTAGTGGGTGCATATGACACTTTGCAGCATATCCCCATGCTGGGGCTGCATATGTCAATATAGGTCTAACTAGGGCTGAGTACAATCTTATCCCAGATTTAGTGCTCAGATTGTGGCTGTTATTGAGGAGAGGGTAAAGCTGGGCTAGGCGGGCATTTGCCTGCCGTAGCTTAGCATTGGTATGAGGAGTAAAACGCCTAGGAGTGCCCTGAGAGCTGCAAGAGCACAAAGAGTCAGCAGGTCAAGGCCGAGTAAAACAAACCTAGAATGTAACATCAAGGAGAATAATAATTACAAGAATTGAATGGTATACAGGAAAGTTACTCCAGCAATTGCAGTAACACAATGTGTTTTTTGTAATATGATATTGTATTGACAAGTTCTGCACCTTAGAGCAGCTGCTCATTCAAAAAGGTCGACTGGAAATCTGTTATATAAATTTAAAGAATTAAAAATCAGAATTATACCTTCTTCCGAATTTTATACTTTTATTTACTTAAACTGCTGATTTTGTTTACATGTGCTATGTTAATCTATGACATGATCTTTTTTTTTACAACTTTGAAGTGTGGTGTGGCGGTGTCTTATTTACAGGTAAACATTGAATTTTAATCGTTTTTTATCTTATTAATCCTGAGTCGTTTTTACTGTTTGTTTGTTGCTTATTTCTCATTGATATATTTGATTGATTTACGTAGGGGTCTGGACAGCAGTGAGTCAAGATGTCGGATGTTGAAACGTAAGCTTTTTTCTAACCTATTTCATCAGCATGATTTAGAATGAATTACTTTTAAAAGTAATGTTTTCTTTTATTGTTGCTAATATTGTGATTTTCAGAGATGAAGTTGCTCCCCCTGTTTCGGGTTCCATGGACATAAACAATGCTCTTCAAGAGGTCTTGAAAATGGCATTAACGCATGGTAGTCTTGCTCATGGCCTGCATGAATCTGCCAAAGCTTTGGATAAGTAAGGAAATTTTTTTTTAATACATGGTTGTTGCAACTGTAATTGTAGTGTTCCATATGTGTATGGAGTTTTAAGGTGGAGTTCATGCCAAATTTTGATTGTTTTAATAATTTTTATATTTGTAGGAGTTATTATTTTTTTTTTTTTTCATTTCTTGGTGCAAGCCAGTATAGTTATGGGGATATGGAACAAGTCGGTTATGGATGTGACAATAATTTTTGTTATCACAAGAGAAATAGCAAAGCTGTAGATACATAGCACGCAAGTCAATTATGGATACAAGTAACTTAAATATAATATTTACTAGTAAATATAATATTTACACAAATAACAATAGGAGAATTACAGAAGAGGTTACACATTGTGTATGTCAATCAGGTAGGCAACACTAATACACCTTAACACCATATCCATACTTGCCAACTTGTACGATTTACCCGTACAATGTACGGGAAATCATGCGATTGTACGATTGTACGGGCATATAAGACATTTTACTTGTTTTTTGCCAAAAAACCGGAACTTAAAATAATCTGGGAATTATGTTTTTATTGACAAGAATGGGAGCAAGTCAGTCCGTTATAGAGTGAAAGAGAGTATTATCCGATTCCTTATTGGCCACTGTTAGCCAATCAGACACAATGTTTCAGCCTCCGTTTGAACTCATTGGCTGTGGGTTTGTCTGGTAACCAATCAGCTAATTTATCTCAGTCAGTGTATAAAATGGCGTCTGGAGTGAAAGAAGTTTGTCAAGTAATCGGATTATATTCTTATTTTAGTTACATGTCCGTAATAATCGTTTGATTATTTATGCCACACAATATTTAATGCTCAAGGTACTGTTTTTATTTATAGGTGTCTATTTTGAATCATAAATGGGTGTTTTCTGTTTCTTAAATAATGTGGCTTAGCGTGTTTCGTCAGTGACGTATGATTTGTTTACAACATGAGCGGGAAGAAACAGTATTATCAAGCTTTCAGGGACGTATATATGCAGGAATTTCCGTATATTATTAAATCTACTAAAGAGATCACATTTGCTTTTTGTACCGTTTGTCGTGATATCAACATTGGACATAGTGGAAAGAATGACATAAAGAATGACATAAAAAATCACGGGAAGACTGCAAAACATATCAGCAATGCAAAAAGTACAGAAGATAGAAAACAAATTCAGAATTTTTTCGTGAAAAATGCTAACCAGGATTATTCTGTTATCAAAAGTGAGTGTTTGTTTACATCATTTCTCATTGAACATAACCTACCTTTAAGTGTTGCCGATCACGCTGGCCCCCTCTTCCGGAAAATGTTTCCCACGTCTGACGCAGCAAAAAAATACGGCTGCGGCAGAACAAAGACAACCGCCATTGTAAAAGAGATGGCATCAAATGTTCAAAATGATATTGT
>PNEQ01129463.1:0-11597 GCA_003012365.1 Medauroidea extradentata
CTTCACTGTTACATGTATTATGGCTGGAAACGTATCGTTCATATATTCCCTGCTGAAAGAAGAGCTAGAACTCTTCTTGGACGACAACAACGTGCAATACCCTGCCACGGCAACTGTTCCAATTCTACGGCGCTTGGCTGTAGAATACGTTCGCCAGGGCGGCGAAGTGACGGGCCACACATCACAACAGGCCTCGCATACCACGGTGAGTTTAACGTCGTTTGAACACAAGTTATTATTCCAATCTGTCCAACATTTACCCTTCCTGACAACCACTGAACCGGCACACGTGCTTACATTTCTGATAGCAGTGAGTAAGATTATAGATCAACGTATTTGTAATGACTCACAGTTGTTAAGGGTGTTGGCTACTAAATGTAGAGGTCATTTTTTAAAACTTGTTACGGAACAGATTAACAGTGAATCTGGTAGTTTTGATTTGTTTAAGGGTAACGTGTTACCCTTTGCGTTTCCGCCACGTGTCTTGCGGCGGTGCCAACGAGACTTTGTGCATAGGTTTCAGAAACCTGGTGAACCCATGCAAGTGTTCATTGACTCTATCTTAGATCACGAGAGAGCATTAAATATGTTTTCTAGTGAAGAAGAGATAGCAGAAATAATTTTGGAGAATTTAGCCCCCACGTCATGCAAGTGTGTACCTTTTGCGAAAAGCCTAAATCTGTCGCTGCCTTACGCGCGTTAGCTTGTGAGGTCGAAGGTCGCCTTGTTGGGTTAGGCGAATATAGAGCTGCCTTTCCCCCGCCTACGCGTGTCGCCACGGGAGAAATATATGCTAGTCACATGGATAACACATCCAAGAGTACATCATTGTATGACACCCGGGAAAAAAACAAGAATAGTAGATGCGCTAACTGCCTGGGTAGAGGGCACATAGTAACAGAATGCGTTCAGCCTAAAGTCGCACTTGCTCAACGACGTTGTTTCCGATGCGGGAAAATGGGACACTTGCGCATGAATTGCCAGGGAAACGAGTAAGGGTCGGAATAGTTCGTGACGGCGATTTCGGCCTTACTCAAAATAGACCGTCACAATTAGTGGGAAACATGGTGGGCATGTCCATTCATGGGCAACAAGTAGAAACACTCATTGACACAGGGGCCACCCGTTGCGTCGTGAGTGAAACTTTTTTCATACACTATTGATTCATAACAAAAAACTTAAGATGAACGTGCAAGTAGATAAGTATATGCAGGCGTGTGTTGCCAATAGTGATATTGTGCAATTAGAGAAATACGTGTATTTACACTTTAAAATAGGTAGATTTTCCTGGACTTATCCCTTCTGGATTTTTCCAAACCTACAGCAAAAGATAATTTTAGGGTTAGATTTTTTGGGACACGCCAGAATTACTTTGAACATGGAGGAATCGACCATGTCCTTTGGTTTTATGCCAAATATTAAAATGAGGTTATTAACCCCGCCTCCCTTGCCAACCAGGTTTATTGTGGAGAATATTGCTGCTGCAGACTCTACCGCTGATAATAAGTTATCGCTATTGTGCGACGAGTTTCAGGACGTGTTGACCAGTAAAATAGGACAATGTGACTTGTTACCTTATAAATTTTCGCTCACAGATGACGTTCCGGTTCAAGAAAGATATTTTCATTGTGTCCCACCGAAACTGGAAGCTTTTCGTAGTATTATCAAGAAATTGTTAGATGCAGGGGTAATTTCGCCCTCCACGTCTGATTACTGTTCGTCTGGATTTTTAGTTAAAAAGAAGGACAGTGGTTATAGTTTGGTTGTAAATCATATTAAATTGAACAAAAAAATAATAAAAGACCCTTTTCCTCTTCCTACAGTAGAAGATGCATTGCAACATTTGGGTACAGCTAAGTACTACTCCGTACTCGATTTAAACAATAGTTTCCATCAATGTTTATTGGATCCGTCATGTAGGAAATACACTGCATTCAGTACACCCTGGAATCAATATGAATTCAACAGAATTCCCATGGGATCTAATTTTGGAAGCCAAGCACTCAGTAGAGTTATCGATCATGTGTTAGCAGATTTTAAATATAAGTTTGTTTTTAATTATGTCGACGACATAATTATCTATAGTTCATCTTTTGAATCTCATCTGGAACGTTTGCGTCAGGTGCTAAGGCGCTTCAGGGAAGTAGGGCTCACCATTAATCCGAATAAAATTACACTGGCAAAGCCACAAGTTAAATTTCTAGGGTATATCATTAGCCAGGGTAGGTTATTGATGGATCCTGGCCGGGTCGCACCAGTAGTAAATTTTCCTCAACCTCGCACAGTAAAGGGAGTACAAAAATTTTTAGGTCTGCTTGGGTATTACGCAAGGTTTATACCACATTTTTCCGAACTGTCAGCTCCGTTAAACAAATTGAAGAGAAAGGACACTCCCTTCTTATGGGGTCCAGAACAAGAAAAGGCTTTTGCTTCCTTGAAGAGAGCTCTTGCTTCTCCGCCGACACTACACCTCCCTGACTTTACTAAGAGATTTATCGTTCAGGTTGATGCATCGTCTTTGGCGCTAGGCGCGGTGTTAGGACAACAAACTGAGAAAGGCGTAGCACCGTTAGCATTTGCCAGTAGGACTTTGACTGAAGGTGAAAAACACTTGGGAACGTATGAAAAGGAAACACTAGCATGTTTGTTCGGCCTTGAAAAATTCGCATCATTCATAGAGCATGATGAATGTGATTTATATACGGACAATCAGGCTTTAAGTTGGGTTCTTAATCATCCACAACAGATGGGTAAATTAGGTCGCTGGGTGTATAGACTATCCCGTTTTAAATTTAAGGTTCATCATGTGCGTAGTATAGACAACATTGTCGCTGAAACCTTGTCACGCATGTTTGATACCAATGACTTTTGTGTGGAACAGATGGAGTTCCCTGAGTTTGTTAATATATTACAAAGCTTTCCAGAATGTTTCGTGAATATTCAAGATAATCAGTGCACGGATCCAATGTGCATACAGATTCGTGCCGATATAAAAAAGGGTAATCCTAGTCAGTACGTTGAAGAAGAGGGCATTATATATTTTACAGGTGGTTCTGGTAGAGCCAGAAAGGTATTAGTTCCTAAAAGTATGCAATCATGATACTGCGATATTATCATGATTCACCATTTGGAGGACATCTAGGAATCAATAAAACATTTCAGAAAATTGTTGCCACGTTTGCTTGGCCGTCCTTGAAACAGGAAGTGACCACTTATGTCCGCAGTTGTCGGGAGTGTCAACTGTGTAAGCCTTCCCAGACTTCTCGTTTTGGTCGAGATGCGGGTGAAATTCCTGAGGGTCCTTAGCAGGTCACACATGTAGATATTTTTGGTCCTTTTGTAAGGTCTCGTTCGGGTAATGTGTGCATTTTAATATTACTAGACACTTTTACAAAATTTGTGTTCCTATTGCCTCTAAAGAACATGAAAGCTAACACTATTGTCAAAGCACTCAATACCCATATATGGAAGTATTTCGGCGCACCGACACACATTGTCACTGACAATGCCAGGTATTTCACGTCCGGAGCCTTCAAGGACATGTGCTTCCAGTGGGCCATCAAACATTATACATCTAGTCCATATTATCCCTGTGGCAATCAAGTTGAACGTTTCAATAAAAACTTGAAAGCATGTCTGACGATATTCCACAATCAGGATCAGACTCTGTGGGACAAAGATTTAGAGTTTATTAATTTGGGTTTCAATTGCTGTACACATGGTTCCACAGGTGTTCCACCCTGTATTCCTTTCCTAGGCCGCCACCTTACCCACCCTCTCCTAAATGTTTGGGGATGCCTTCCCCGTTAAGTAGTTCAAGCGGCGAAGAGCGAGCTTGGGTATGTGAGGCTGTGGCTCGCCACTTGGCTGCGGCCAAGTCGGAAGTAAACCGCAGGTTAAATGAAAAAAGGGTTGACCCACCATTTATTGTTGGATATGAGGTTCTTTGTAGGAATTTTGTTTTACCTGATGCCAGTGCACAAATTAGCGCAATGTTTTTGCCTAAGTATAAAGGACCTTTTGTTATCAGAAATTTTCTAGGTCCATATACAGTCACTCTAAGCTACCCAAATACAAATAGAGAATTTAGAAAGGCACACGTATGCCAATTGAAGAAATTTTATAAAAGAAACACAAATATAAATTGATGATGCTGAGCTTTATAATGTTTTGTTGTTTGTTTTGTCATTGTCAGTTTTGCTTACATAAATGTTACAGGGTCATGTTGGTTAGATGTAATTACATAGGATAAGTTTTGTAATAGGGTCATGTCGTTTCAGATGTTAATTCGGTTGATAGATCTTTCAAGAATCCTTTTGAAGTAATCAATTTACAGTGTTTCATACTTGGCTTTCTGTCTGTTCCTTTTTCCATACCTGTTACCTTTTGGGCTTTTTCCTCTTTTCCTTCTGTTCTTACTTCTCTTTCTTCATATCTTCGATTTCATTTTCATGCACCTCGAGCCACTTCGTCTAGAAGAGGACTGCAAGACTTGGATTGGGGGCGATGTTGCTGTTTTGTCGTGGTGCTCCCACCTCGCTGCCCTGCGCCACCCGCCTGTGGAGTGGAAACAGGCTTGATTCGATAGTGCACCTTCGAGCCCCAGCAACTCCCCTGTTTGGACTCCACCGGCTGCGCAGCAGTGTGAAGTGGGTTACATATACTGAACCAATACGTCTATGTACTTCAAGATTAGCGACCTCTTAAAGAAGATGTGTGCCATGTTTTGGAGTAATTTACGATTGCACTGTTGTCTACTTGAAGATGTGCACGTTTACACAGAAATATTACTTGTTTTGGATACACTAACTGAACATATACAATGACTTTGTACAGGATCAAGATTGTAAGCGTCGATGTGCATGTGCACTTGAGAACTGCTTTCTGCCTTTCTGGACTGTTTTTTTTTTCGGGCGGAGGTTGCACTGGTGGTGCCTGTTGGAGAGGGCGATGGTGGCGCGCAGCGGCGATTACTTGGACTTGTCGTCAGCTCGAGGTGTAATTCTTGTAGATTCTCCTTGTAATAGTTCTGTTTTGTTCCTACCTCTGTGGCTTCCCTCTCCTCTTTTTGCCTCTCCACTGGCGCATGCGCAGGGACGAGCCCTGGCCAGGTGAGTCGTTGTAGCATGTGTCCAGTCCTTCTCTAGCCTCTTGTCTTTTTTTGTTTCTGTTCGGAGGCGGACGTAATCTCATGTTATGGTGTAAGTAGGCGTGCTCCTGTAAAATTGGGGACTGATGGAGCCCGCGGACGTGACACATAATTTCATATTACGTCTTTAGTGACCTTTGAAAATTGTTTAGTATGTTATGGAGAGAACTTACTCAATTATCATTTTGTACACGATTACAATTTGCGTAGTTCAATTGTTAAAATGAATAGTTTGAAAATTGTATTGCTTGTTAGGGAGAGACCCTAAACTCAATCATTTTGTATGCAAATACGATTTGCGTGTATCTATTGTTAAAATTGATTCTTTGAAAATTGTGTTATATGTTAGTATTCAATGATGATATTGAAAGTTCATTTTTTGATAATTACAGATATACTTGTCTACGTAGTGAGTTATGTCGGAACTGTCACTCACAAATAAAAGTATTGTTTTGTGGTAATTTGTAATTGTTTCATGTGTCTCAATTTTGAAACACCTTTCAACCAGTTTGGGGTTCAAAATCAATGTACAGAGTATTGTTGTTTTACATAATTCTGTTTCCAATATTTAAAATAAATAAAGTTTTCAAATTCGATATTCTGCAGCTTATTACTCCCACAATATTACACTAGGTACAAAGTGTCCTATATATGTCCTACTTTATTTTTCAAAAGGAATCACCTCCCTGCGTTTGTACCTGTAGTTCAGGATCACCCTGTATATAGTTACACGCTGTGCTTCTGAGGGCTGGGTGGCAGGAAGTTGTGTCGAAACATCTTGAGGTCTGGCCCATGACTCATGAGCTGGGCGGCCCCATGATGTAAACCTCGACGATATATGTCATATGGACCAGTTTTAACTGCGACTTGGCCCTACGAGGCCGGCCTACGTGACTCAAATCATGTCTGAAACATGTTGTAATGTCTATTTTTAGACCCATGTAATTCGGGTAATCCCTGGAGTTTGGCAGGAGTATAAAAGCCCCGAATCGGCATATTTGAGAGAGTTCGCTATTGGTCATGCTAGAGGAAGACGTTATGCTTGTGGAGAGAGACTGGTGAAGACATCTTGGTGACGTCAGAGTCTACTGTGAGGCGGCAGGCTGCGGCAGGCTGACGAGCGAAAATGAGGTGCGCGACGGGAGTCGAACGGAAGACCTCAAGAGTGAAGACAGCGGTACACTCGGGATGCTGCGCAGCACACGGCGATTCGTCACCACTGCGGACTATTAAAGTTGTACACTGTCACAATTTGAGAGACTGTTGATTGGACATATAACAGAATTTTTATTGTGATTTGTAGTCTTTAATTGATTAATGGTAAATATTCTTGTACTTTAACTGTCAAAGTTAATTAATGTTCTGTGGCACAGTAGTAATCGTGTGTATAATTAAGGGTATTGTAAATGTTATATTTGATTGCTGTTTTGTGTGTTTTTGTAAGCTTTGCAAGCTATTAAATCAGTAACTTAATTCAACTCTTTTATTTCTAATTGTAAGACCTCTATCTAAAAGAACTAATGGGAATTGCCCACACATAAAAGTTTTTGCTCAAACTTGCAACTATATATATATATATATATACACACAAACACGCACACACACCGCGCACACACACACACCGCACACCGCACACACACACACACACACCGCGCACGCACACCGCACACACGGGCACACCGCGCACGCACACACACCGCACACATGCACACACACACCGCGCACGCACACCGCACACACGCACACACACAACGAGCACGCACACACCGCGCACGCACACACGCAAACACACACACCATGCACGCACAATGCACACACACACCGCATGCACAATGCACACACACACCATGCATGCACACACCACAAATGCACGCACACACACCACGTGCACACAACACCACATGCAACACCACACCACGCACACACAACACCACACACAACACCACACCACGCACACACACAAATGCAACACCACACCACGCACACACACACACGCAACACCACACCATGCACACACACAACACCACACCACACACACACACAACACCACACCACGCACACGCAACACCACACCACGCACACGCAACACCACACCATGCACACGCAACACCACACCACGCACATGCAACACCACACCACACATACACAACACCACACCACGCACATGCAACGCCACACCATGCACACGCAGCACCACACCTCGCACACGCAACACCACACCATGCACACGCACAACACAACACACACACGCACCCCACACACCCCACACACACACCACACACACACAACACACACACACAGTAGTGACCTTAAATGGTCAAGACAGGTAGCAAAAATATGTAAGTCTCCATACTCCATCTTACATATATGCTCAACAAAACAAATGCTTCTTACCAGTCTGCTAAAATAACCCTCGTTCACGCATTACTATTTCCTATCCCTGATCACTGTGACGTGGTGCTCGTAGATATTAGCGAGAATTTAGCAAAAAAGTTGCAACGTCTAAAGTCCCGTGATCACGTCTCAGAATTCATTGGCTAACTTAACTGCCCCCCCCCCCCTGGATGTAGAATTTTATGTGTATAAATAAATTTTTTGTATTTTTAAATTTAAATAATGCTAACTTAAGTACATAAAACTGAAGTTTTATTATTAAAGTATCTAATTTATACATGCTTAGTTAATAAAAAAGATGCAACAAGGTCTGTGTCGCTGGAAAACAAAATCTTGCCCCCCCTCCTAGAAAAACCTGAAATGACGCCCCGGCTAATTGTAACTCATACTTTTAATAAAAGTCTAACTGCGGGGATACATACCAATATTTAAAAGCATGCAAATGTAGTTCCCATCTTTCAGAAAGGTGATAAACAATGATTTGGCAGGAAGAGGCCACAAGGCTTACTAATTACATAATAATGTTACACTAGTGCCCAAGTACTTACAGAGTAGTACTCGTTGACAGAACACAGACAAGAAAGTACGAACACATTTTTCGCGGAAGCGCGGAGGTTTGTGATGTTTCGCCGGGCGGGCCGGCTTCTTCAAGCGGCGAGCTGAAGAAGCTGAACCGGCTGGCAAAACGTCGCAAGCCTCCGCACTTCCGCGGAAAATGTTTGTTCTTTCTTGTGCGTGTTCTATCACTGACTACTACTCTATAAGTACTTGTGCACTATTGTAATATTATTATGTAAAAAGGTGACAAACACTTAGTATCAAATTATAGGCCTACTTATTTAATATGTGATGTTTCCAAAAAAAAAAAAAAAATAAATAAAATTAACATTTTATTTCGTGTGACAAATTATCTGACAGCCAACATGGCTTCATGCAAGGTAAAACCACAACAAATTTGTTTGATTTTGTAAACTACATATATAGCAATGTCATATCTCGTAAACAGATTGATGCAGCGTATTTTAATCTAACTACAGTTTCTGATACGTGTCAGCACTCACTAATCGTGCACAAATTGTATAAATTTTGCTTAGTTGTGATTACATTATTTGGATTTATAGTTACTTCACTAAAAGAACCTTAGCTGTAAGAATTGAAGTACTTACTGCTCCATCTAGTGTACTATAAGGTTGAAACTTGCTCGCCTGTATTGTTTCATGTTATTAAATAGTGATATAATTGCTATCCTTCAAAATTCTAAGGCTCTCTTGTCTGCTGGTAATTTAAATATTTACCATACAGTCTGTACCATAAATGACTATATACTTCTACAGAATGATATAAATGCCATTATCAACTGCTGTCTACTTAGTGGTATGAAATTACACGAGAATAAAATGCTAATTATTATATTTCATTGTAAAATGTACAACATTAAATTCAAGTAACTTATATTACAAATAGTAAATAAATTCATAAAACTCAATTATTTCGTGACCTTGGTGTGTTATTAGATTTTAAATTATACTTTCACCATAACATTTACAATATTATAGCAGAAACAAAAAAACTATCTTTATCAAATATTTAACTTTCACGGCAACTGGCTTTGATCCTAAACTATGTTCTTACTATGCTTTAGGACAATGGCGGGAAAGGCTGCTAGGCTACTAATTACAATTAAAACAGATAGAGTTGTGCACAAGTACTCGCAGGTTGGTACTTGCAGATAGAAACACACACATAGGACGAACACTTTTCTCTGCGTGTGCACAACTCTTACTATGCTTTAGTCCATGCTAAACTAGAATTTGTTTCTGTTGTTTAGAATTCAGTAACTATAACAGACTCTGACAGAATTGAAATGATTCAAACAGTGTTGCAATGCCAGAATTTTCAGTGCCGGAGCTCTAAGTATTTCAGACCCATTGGTTCATCCATCCGCTCCAATTAAAGCAGGGGGTCCGGGGGTCCTACTCCAGGGACCTACGAGTTCGAAGGAGCAAAATAAAGCTATCTTGCCCGTTTTACTGGCAGAAATAATAACAAAATTGCTAACAGTGGCGGAGCTTCCGCTCCTGCCTCAAGAGCAGTGGCAGAGCGTCGCACCGCCTCGCTCCGCCCCCACTACAACACTGGATTCAAAACAATTCTTTATGTACATCTTCAATAAGTACCTTACGAGTTAGTTTTCCACCTCTCTAACAAAGCATTTGCAGCACCTCTGTAATTTCGTGATTGCTAAGTAGAGAAATATGCTAGATGACTGCAACTTTTATGTGCATGGGCATAAACACAAATAGAGGGTGAAATGACTTAAAAACCACAAAACCCATTAAGACAATTTTATTGCAGATCCTTCAAATAGTGAAAGTTTGGCGATTGTTATAGAAACATATTATTGCTGCAAGCAAAAACTACTTTCTTACGAATCTAGATTGTACTTAGAAGAAAATATACTTCAAATAAAAGTATGAGGTCACTACTATAAATTTTAAAAGGCAGCGTATGTTAGGAAGCACTGTGTGTCGAAAACAGATGCTTGTAAATCTCGGAAAGCATGCTCAAAGGCCGGCAAGATTTCTCTAGCCACATCTCTCATTTCAGAAGAAAAGTATACGGGGATCATGAGGACAGGGCAAACCCTCCATCCTGTGATGGCCAAGAATGAGCCTGCGGCTACATTCTGGGAGGCTAGCTAGCACCCCACCCCCATACTACCCGGCCTGCCTGGAGAGAAGGGCATAAAGCAACTAGCCACAAAACACAAGTTCAGTATCACATCTCTCTACAAGTCTTGAGTGTTGCCCAGAGCTCCGGGTAGAGCGCACAAGAAAGAAAAATGTTTGTTGTTGAGTACATAACTCGCAATACAATAAAAGCACACAGGAAATAAAGAATAAAATGAAACTAGAAAATATGTTATTTTTGGTTGGCGTACTACAGTCTCGTAACAAAGATAGAATCATTTATATGCGATGTTGAATAAGTGTGTTGCAGAAACTATTTTTTAATCTAATGAAATGCTTATTTTCAAAAACGAGTAGTCAGTTGTGCAACAACTGAAAATACAGTGAACCCTCGATAACTCGGACCTTGATGTCCCGGACTTCAGATAACTCTGACAGAATTTCCAAAAACAAAATTAATTTTAATTAAATTATTTTTTGGTCAAAATAAGTACAGGTCACAATGGCACCTAAAGAGAAATTTACTTTGTTCTGGTATGTGCGATGAATTAAATATTGCAAAACAATTTGTTCCAGACATTAATATTGTCGCAAAGCTAATTTTTGAGTTTTATGTTCGCAGGCGAGTTGCGCCGAACTTTGTTTGAATTTAAAATAAACCAGGAAGCGTGGGTCGCCTGTTACAATAAAGTTTCGTCAGAAGCGGGCCAAGGCTGACCAATTGTTGTGACATGCGACCGGGGCTGCAGACCCGGTGTCGTTGTCGTGATAGTTTACAGTTTTGGAAGCGCTTGGCTTAACTCTTGTTGCGAAATTGGTGCGTTACCAGAAAAAACACTCCGGTGGTGCGTCAATTATAGGCGGGTTTTCGCTGACTGGCAAGGCCGCGTTGTAGGAGGGGCGGTGCTGTGGTAGGGCGTCGGTCGCCTAGGGGCGCGGTCATTATAGTCTGTAACATTGAGAGAGAGAGTCCTTCTTCCAGCGAGTCGACTTGCCAGATCGAGCGAAAGTCAGTAAGTCATTGCTGGGTGGGGCTCCTGCTCCACCCAGACCTCTAGATAAGTTTTGGTAGTAAGACAATAAGGAAAGGCTAATGTAAATCATAGAATAATTAATGGTTAAATAGAAGCCTTAAGACGGGAACACCAAGGCCGCGAACCAGTCTACAGACCTTTCGTCTGTATCTTAGTATGACAAATTGTGTCCGTTTGCTTAAATTGTAACGTCGGGTTTTCAGTTGAATTTGATTGTTAAAATAATCCCGTTATTCTTTACAAATGTTAAATATTTTATATTTCTTTTTAATGTAACTCACTTAGTGAAACTAAAGTTCCTATTTATTTGTAATTTCATTTTGATACTTG
>PNEQ01129464.1:0-11598 GCA_003012365.1 Medauroidea extradentata
TTTTTTTTTTTTTTTTTTTTTTTTTTTTTTTTTTTTTTTTTTTTTTTTTTTTTTTTTTTTTTTTTTTTTTTTTTTTTTTTTTTTTTTTTTTTTTTTTTTTACTTCTCATACACACAAAATATTTCCAAAACAAAATTTTTTCGCAAACATAGTATCCATGTTGTTGAGTAACTTTTTCTGGAGCTATCAAACCAAACAAAATTTAAAACAAATACAGTAGGAACCATTTTTTTTTAATTGCTGCATTTCCATTTATTACCATTTATTTATACTACATAACACACACTTTGATATCCTTTGTTCAAGCTAATACATTCGTCGACCATTGTCCTGTTTTTATGCTTCCTATCATGCCTATTCTCTGCAACTTCACTTCCATCATCCACTCATACCAACCTTGATCCATTACATTCTTTTTTTACACTTTCTCTCATTTTACGCTTACTTTTTGTGGCCCCATTTGCTGCTTCTACATAAGAACTTTTCCTCTTTTTACATTTTCCTGGAGTTTACAAAAATTTTTCTAGGTCCCTTGAGAAGTGTAAAAATAAGGGTGTTCCACTGTAGCCTACATGGTACATAATAAACACTTATAAAGTGAACTTGCTTGCTGCTTTCGTGACAGGAATGGCTATTCTTCTAGGAAACTGCGAGGCAATCACAAAAAAGTCTGTTGCTTTATAATAGGGAAAATACTAGTGTTGCCAATTTCTGCATGCAAAAGAGCAAAGTCCATAGATAATTAGGTGCTAGAGAAGCAGTTGATATAGCTTATTTAAGTAGTATTTTTTCTGCAATTTTTAGTTGCCCCATCAAATCCTGAGTTGCTATCAGTTCCTGGATGGTTTACCTCTAATAACCAATGGGAAAGCTGCAGTAAACTTGACTTACTAGAACATGAGGTAGAAGGAGGTTGATAGTTAAGGGGGATTGATCCCGGTCAGATCGGTTTTACGGTTTTTCTTATAAATCAGGAAATATACACATTGTTTTGCTTTTTTTTGCACTGACAAAGCATAGTTTATTGTTTCATTCACTTTTTGGAATCCATATGGCATTGTTTTTGTTAATTTTGTGGCCCCTATAGACGCTCTCGTAAATAAAGCAAATTTTCCTTTTCGGCGGTTTCCCGTAGCAAAATAATGAATATATTATGGTTCCAGCAATTACAGAAAGTTGATTAAGTTTGTATCTATGCTCTGTCATGACAAAAATTTTGATACATTGACTGGAATAGAAGTTATCTAGAAAAAACATATAAATCCAAGGTGGTAGGGATCAAGTCAATAATTGAGAAATTTTGATTCTTACTTTAAAATTATTTTACTTTAACTGGTCATATTTATTATATATAATATTGTATTATTTTCACATTTTGTAGTTACAAGAATTGTGTAGTAGTAGGCCTAGTAATTTAGAGCTTAAAAATTAAGTTAAAAATAAAAGCTAAGTGCAAAAAGTCTCTGCTAATATAAAAATTTTAATTTTGTAGGCAATTTTCGGTAATTGGTATGAATGGTTAAGTACTGTAACGAGGCTGACATGAGCTATGTGGATGAAGGATGTACTAAAATATAGCAATAAAACTGTTATTGAAATTACATCATTTAGTTTCCTCTTATATTGCAACACACCTTCAAAATGGCAACCACTACAATGTGAAGTAAATTAAACAGTAACATACTGTATAAAAAAACAAGAATGAAAAAGACCACATGCTGTGACAAATTTTCCCATAAAAACTGTATAAATAAGTAAGACGTGCAGCCAAAAAAAGAGACATAGTGCCCCTTGGACAGAGGAGCATAAACAGGCCCACTCTCAAAGAATGAAGACATTTTGGGCTCAGTAGAAAGCAAATTTCACTGTAAAATGTAACAAGACTTAACGTGGCCCTAGATGGTCCTGGCAAAAAAAAAAAAAAAAGTTGGTTAATATAATGGAGTAGAGTTAAGGGCATTGCCTACCTGTGCGACATGGCAGGAGCATGAATAGGGATTTACATGCTTAATTATGTTTGGCTGTGCCAGTCAGTTTTAATGATATTGCATTCGGACAAAAACCATTTCCTGCATTGAAAAGAGGAGAATATTGCTACAGGAAGAAAAATGCCGGTAACAAAGTGATGAAGTGATCTTTTTTATTGCTTTTGATAAAGAACATAGGCCACTACTTTTTTGTACATACAGTACATAGATTTCAGAGTATTTAAGGCTATGCCCAGTTGTTTTACAGTGGTTTTGAAAATATTTTTTTAAAAGAAAGATAGTGTTTGCATCAAAGAATCCCTATATTGTTTTGTTACAAATATATTATTATTTCTACCTAATTTTTTTTTGGTAGAAATTAACCTCATAATTTTTCAAATATCACCAATTTTGTCATGAAAACAAAGCAAAATAATATTTGACTAATAAATGTTGCATTATTTTGCTAAACACCTACATAAAATTGTGCACGGAATGTGTGCTCGTAGTCTTGAATTTTTTCAGAGCATTCCGTTAGAAAGTTTTTATATTTTTGAACCAGTGTGGAAAAAACTTCTATCATGACTTTAAACACCCACATTCTATAGCAATGTTGGCCTCACTGAGAGAAACCTAAAAAGTCAGCAGTGGCATGTACGCAGGTTTGAAAGGTTCTGAGCCACATTAAGTTTCAAAGGAATTTTTATCTAGAAGGGAGTGAGTAATCCATTTTGACACAATGTTAATGCAAATGTGAAGTACTCCATGTAGACCATAAATTACGTGCCTCAAGGTTTCAAAGTTTTATTTTGTTTTTATTAGTGGAAATAAAGGATCAAAAAATACATTTTAAAAAAGATTTGTTCAAAATAAGTTAAATTGCTTAGTTGTTTAACCTAAAAAATTAATTAGGTCTATTGTATATTTATTTTTATTAGTGACATTAAACTGCTTTGTTTTCTCATGATCCAGAAATAATAGTGGCAGAGATTTAGATCAAATTGTCTAAAATTTACTTGCTTTTGTAGAGCTGAGGTAGTCAGTAAGAAAATTATATAAAACAACGGGCTTTTTTAAATTTATTTCCACATTCAGCTAAATTATAAATAAGCAGAGATAGTCTTTCCTATAGACTTGTTGGAGTACATTAGGCGTGACTATCCTCCATTTGAATAGCACAAGTATCTACACAGTCAAATTGTGCCAACACCACAAATTTATGGTACAGTAACTTGTCCTTTGCCAACCATGCTCATTGACTTCCAGAGCTAAATCTGTGATGGTTTACTCACCACACACTTGCTATCAGCGTTTCACTATTTTTCCCCTTTATAAACAAGCAAAATTTTGGTATAGCCTACATTGATACTCATCTTTCAGTTCTGGTATGGAGAGTTTTGGAATTTCTTGTGAAGAGTGAAGTGATCAGCTTTAAAACGTTAATAGTCTGTCACACTTATAATTGTATGTGTCTTACATCACATCTGATTTTGTTTGTTTACATGTAGGCCTACTAGTTTAAGTTATACTGCTGAAACATGGTGAGTAAACCTGTTAAGCTACAGACAAGTATGCTTTTGAATTTTGTAACAGAGTAGTATTTTTGAACAGTGTTTAGCTATTTAACAGCACTATCTGTCGTGGAACTCTGGCATGAGCAATGATGGGGGACTTGCATGTTAAATAATATTAGGTGGGGCTCAGTCATTGTACAAGATATCTTTTTCAGACAAAAATTATTTTGTGAATTGAAGTGAGGAAAATATGGCTACAGGAATGAAAGTTAATGTTTTTGTTAGGGGTTTTGTGGGTTTTTTAAGAAAGAAAATTCTTATTGTTTGTAGTTTTCAAGGTATAAAAAAGTAACAAAGTATCAGTAGCAATATAAGCTGCTCCGAAAGGAACAAAATATGTAGGTTTGGCAGGTGACTAAGCCCCATCTAATTCAATACAACCTACGAGCTAAATCCTTATACTTGCTCTCGCCAAGACATTGGGGTATGTAATACCCGTAAGCAATGTGTCTAATGTTCATATTAAGAATTCAAGGATATGTGTGATTGTCATGTTGGTGTGTTTCAGATGAAAGTGATGTGTAGTTGCAGTAGCTCATCTGACCATGTGCGAGTTGTTCCCTGTATATTGTGAAAAGTTGAAAATCTTCAGCAGCATGCTGATTGAAGAAAGTCTGAACTATGCCAAAGATACGGGAAAACATTTGTTTGCAGCAGTGTGCATTTACCTTTCTCTGTGCATTGCTGCTTACTTAACTACAGCGTACCTGAAAATTCTTGCTACATACGGCCACTTAAAAGTGGTGAAACGTGTACTGTTTGTGATTGCTCATCCAGATGACGAGTGCATGTTTTTTGGGCCGACCATAGTGAAACTTGCACGGAGGGCCGAGTGCCAGCTTTTTCTTCTATGCTTGTCTCAAGGGGATTACAATAAGCTAGGTCTTCAGAGACGCTGTGAATTGTGGGCAAGCTGCAGGATACTGGGTATTCCTGACAGCCACATCACACTCTGCATTAACGATTACTTACCTGATGATCCAGGAATTAGATGGAGGGAAGACATTGCTGCAGCGCTTATTCTTCACCATGCAGAATCCCTTGGCATAGACACCATTGTTACATTTGATAAGCTAGGAGTAAGTAGGCATTCAAATCATTCATCTGTGTTCTATGCTGTGGCATATTTGTGTATGGAAAAAAAGCTGCCATCGTACTGCAAGGCGTATACTTTGGAGACTATCAACATACTCAGAAAATACTCTGGGCTTCTTGATATTCCCATCAGTTTTCTCATGTCTTCTTTCTGGTTCATAGTCAACCTGCAAGAAAGGGCTGACATCAAGGCAGCTATGGTTGCACACCGCTCACAGTATGTGTGGTTCAGAAAATTGTACATGGTATTCTCACGCTACACTTTTGTTAATACACTTAGGGAAATAGAGTGTGTTGATCTGGAGCTTGATTTGGAACTAGATGACTAAAGCTTGTACTTTTATTCATTATTCATGTATTAGGTGTTGAATGTTTCGGACCAGTTGTACAACCACAAGTTTTGTGTAAATTTTTGTATTTGCCTACTAGCTGAGAAGTTAAATCTGTGTGCATGCAGTGCATTAAAATGTACGGACAGTTTTATAGAAAAGTTAATTAGTTTTTAAAATGTTGCATAATAATCAGGTAAAGGTTTAGGGGAAGCATCAGGATGTTATTACAACTAAAATTAAGCTTATATGAACTGACACAGCTAGCTAGGTTTTTCCTTTGTGATTAAATGCCATATATTAGTAATACAATAAATGTTGTATTGGAATGTAAGAGTAATGGCCGTCTGCAGTTGTACAGTATTAATGCAGAAACCGTGAAAGTGGCCATCAGACATATTTTAATAGTACCGGGCATCACAAATGAAGTATGCAGCTCTTGTTCTACAGCTTATACTGCCATAGTAGTAGAAAATGGTTTTGAATTTAATTTCAAGCAATATTACCCTTTTATGGAATGTATATTTTAACCATGTTGACTTGGTATGTAATTACATTTTTATATTTTTTGTATGCTTAGATCAGTGTTTTTAAATATTTTTTCAACAAGTTTACAAATGCAGCGTTGTTTATAATGTAAGTAGATGTTTCAGTAAGTAATACTACGTGTTTGCACATTTTAATTTTGTGTACGTCAGTAGTGCAGGATAAAGAACTATGCCATATAAAATTTTTCTTGCAAATAACTGTAACTCCTAATCTTATTTCTGTATAAGTTTTATTATTTTTGTTGTCTATTGATCTTTTTTAGCCTACCTTTATTTTTACAGCTGTTATACATGCATATATTGTTTTTTTATTTTTATTTATTTATTTCATATTTCCACAAGTAGGTTCTACAGGAAAGATAGTGCATGTATTGGTTGAAGCACATAAAGTGTTACAGAGCAATAGCACTCAACTAGTGATCATAACCACAAATGTTTCAGACAAAAGTTTCAGTGTTCGAGAAGGCCATCATACTGGACCACCTTATTTTATTATTGGTGGAGGCGCTGAAGCTACGTCAATGTCAACTCCACTTTGTTAAATGGAACCATGTATCTTTTTTTTTATGACATTTGTACCAATTTGATGACAAATTATGTGATCTACAGCATAAGGTCAATTAGTTAGCACTCTTAGAATCCACTAACCTTGGTTTGGGTCTACCTACAGAAGGTGCTTGAAGTGATGACCCTCGACTTGTGAGCACTTGTTAATTCGCTGATGAAAAGACTGTTGAACATCAGCCAACATTTGTGGTGTAATTTTGGTACATGCTCGGCGTATTCTTTCTTTCATGTCGTTAGGCGTGGTAGGTGCTGCCTCTATTATGTATTCTGTGACAAAACCCCATAAAAAGTAATCTAGTGGTGTTCGTTCTGGCAAACGAGGTGGCTAGGCTACAGGGCCGCCTCGTCCTATCCGCTTGTCGCCAAAAATCTCATTCGTCTCTTACTCGAACACAGAACATAATGGGGTGGTACACCACCGTGTTGCATCCACATGTTCTTGTGAATATGCCAATGCAAGTCTTGCAGTAATTGAGGCAGTACATTGTGTAGAAATTTTGCATAAACTTGCTTAGTCAAGCGACCAATGACGTGATCGCAGACAAAGCTGCACCAACAAATAACGGACCACGGATGTTGAAATGGTACAGTTCTCATCCATTGAAGATTCTCATGTGCCCAATAATGCATATTATGCCTATTCACATTTCCCATATTTGTGAAGTTAGATCCGTCGGAAAAAAGCACATACCCAAAAACGAGTGAGTGATTGAGAGATTTTGGTCAGCGCTTAACATCAAGGTCTTTAGCGCTGGTGAGGGGTGATATGATGTTTGGAGCAGCACCAGAATGAATGGGCGGGGGAAATGGGAGATCCCCGAGAAAACCTGACGGCCAGTGGCATCGTCCGGCATGATTCCCACATGCGAAAATTCGGGGACAGACCCTGCCGGGAATCCAACCCGGATCGTCTTGGTAGGAGGCTAGAGGTCTGACCCCTCATCCGTCGCAGCCCCCCCCCCCCCCCAAAAAAAAAGACATGCACATTTGTCTATTAATCCAATTACAGAAATTGTAGCGATTTAAGAAATAATTGCAATACAATTCCTGATGTAATGACATACGATACAGATGGAACTTGTGTTGATGTAAGATTCTTAATATAGATTGCTTATTAATTCCTCTATTTTTTTCCATTTGCCTGCTGCTTGCATGTAGATTTAGTGCAGCAAAAGCTATGATAGAAGCCACATTGTTTTCATTCACAATTGGTTGATGTCTGACTCGTGTTTGTTTCACTGTACCAAATCAACAGAAACGGTCAGCTAATCACTTAAAAGCCACGTGTGATTTTTATTGCCTATCCGGATAATGAGCCACATACAAATCCTGGGCGTTTCTGTAATTATTACCGCACTCCCTCAACACCATCAACGTATCAAATGATTCTTGAAAATTGTTTATTTTTGCGATCCGATGTACTGACATTAGAAGGTGACTAACTGATACCTTTGGGTGCGTGATTAAATTACCTTGTGTTGTAGGTCGCTGAGTTCGTCGTCAAATCGGTACTCTGATTTCATCGTAAAAAAGATACATGGTTCCATTTAACAAAGAAGAGTTGACCTTGACGTAGCTTCAACGCCTCCACGGATAAAAAAGTAGGGTGGCCCAGTATGACGGCCTTCTCGAACACAAAATTTTGTGCGAAACATTTGTGGATATGATCACTAGTTGAGTGCTATTGATCTTTAACACTTTATGTGCCTCATCCTGTATGTGTGTTCTACAGAGGGGCAGGGATCTAGAATAATATTTATTTACTTGTTTTATTTCTAGCTCCCATCAGGAGTTGGGCAGTCAACTTAAAACCAACCTCAGAATGTCATTAATTGGAGTGCAGTATTTAAAATAATTTTTTGGCTGGTTATAAATAAGAAATGATAAAATCTGACTTAAGAGGTACAGGTTCATAAACTACTGCTAAGTTTATTGAAATTTGCAGGAATTTGAAAGTCAATACAGAGATAAAAAAGATCAGTCCTAGTAAAACAGTGCTTGTCAACAACTTGAGCAAATATGTTGCTAGTGAAACACACTCATTTTTAGCATATCATCCTGTGCTGGAGGAATAATAAGTTGCAGAATTACTTTGTTATAAATTTAGTGTTATTACAAACTTAACTATTTTGCGGTGGGATAAAAAATTTTAATTTTGCCAAGGTAGTGTAAGAAAAAATTTTTTTTTTGTGTATAGTTTATTTTTGGTTGATTTCAAGTGAGAAAACCACGTACCTAGTGTTTACAAAGTCTTATATAATTTGGTGTTTGACTAAAGTCATATGTTGCAGTTAAAGAGTTAAATTATCTTTCATAACACATTGATGCATTTCATTCACAAAATCATACCACATTTACTGAATATAAGCACTCTTTGTCACATAACACATATTAAGATCGTAGTCCAATTCCTGCCACATTGGACTATACACTAATGCAATGGCCTCTGCAATGTGAAGATGAACATATAGTCTATCACAAAAGTGGTAGATACACATTTTGTGTGACAAAACCCTAAAGAAAAAGGCACAGGGAGTAAGGTTGTTTACACGCGAGCGTTTTATTGTAGTTGAGTCTGGCTGCAGAAAGTGGTCTGCATGTGGTTTGCATGTGTTCCAAACCATTTAACACAGTCTGCAAGTAGCAAAGGTGAAGTTGCATTATGGTATAAGGTGCTGTAAAATGGGACTCATGTGGACCACAGAAATAGTTTTAGCTCAGTACCACTGTCAACCCCAACGTCAAAACACTCCTATTGTTGCACTTCACCGTAGAGAGAGAAGGCGAAGTCGAAGATGTTGGGCACATCCGGTAGCACAGCATTTAAAGTATGAGGGATTTCATAGTTTATATGATGAGCTTCCAGCAAATGAAGATAAGTTTTCCAGTATTCCAGAATATACATATCATAATTTGACATATTGCTAGAAAAGGCAAGGGGACACGTAAAGTGATGTAAAACTAACATTACAAGGGCAATACTACCAGAGGAAAAAATACTTGTCATGACTTTGCAATCAGCATTTGTTATACTTTAATATATTTAAATGCTGTCATTTGTGCATAGTAGCAAAATCTCATAAATATATGCAAATAATAAATACGTGCATGCTTATCATGTAAGTTAGAATAAGTCCTCAATTTCTGATTGTGATTCATCTACAGTGTAGAAATGAGGCGATTGTAAGGTGCCACATGAAATAAGATGCCTAGGATAATCAAATTTGGTTTACATGGTTGTTACAGAGGGAACGTGTGAGGTAAAATGACAAAGAGTTGTATGACTGAGGAAGGACTGAAGGAAAGTACGAAGAGTTACTAGCTTGATGTGTGGTGCCAGTCAGATTGTGTGGCCATTTTAACAGAATAGACGTGACTGTAGTAAGTATGTGGAGGAACAAGGAAGTACTTGGTACGAGAAGCCCCATCACATTGTATTTTGTGCTTCTTTTAAACCTGAGTAATTTCACATTTGTATCAGATTTATACATCCCTGTGAATTTTCTTCAGATCATTCACCAGCGACATCATAAAAAGGCCACCTTCATCTTGTTTTCTTTGAATTTATCCAAACATCTCTTCGTTGTTTGCTCTTCAAGGACCTTAATTATTAATTAGTCCGTACTTTTTGGATGATCTTTATTTTTTTTACTGCGTGATGAAGCTAGTATTTTTTCAGCTTTCCTTAAATTAATTCTGTTTGGCCTATTTTGTTCATAGTAAACGTAGTTGTCCTTTGTTCAGCCAGTGATTGCAAGAACGAGCGCTGGTTGAATTACACTGATTAATAAAGAGCACCATCTCCTGACGTGATTGAACTCGTTGGAACAATTGTCTTCTGTAAAATATTACATATTACAGGTGGGCATGGACACCTTTATTAGTATCATAAATTTAATATTACTTAAATATGACTGTTTTTGAGAAGAAGCCTCATTGCTGACATCAAGTAGAGTAACTTGCAATTCCACATTTATGTTTGACAACATAATTAACCCCTTCAGTATCAGTTTTTTTTTCAATGCATTAAACAATAAAAGTGTGCTTTTAGGTAATAAAAATAGTCATCTAAAAAAATTTAAATGTTTTATTTTTTATAAATTTTTTTATTTATTTTTCTTACTTATTTACAATCCGCGATATCTCGGGAAAATATCGTAAGGGGTTAATTTATGCACCGTTATAATAATTTGACTCGTTAACACCAACAGACGACATTATTTGAACAATAATATCTTTATTCCTTTTGTAACATGAACTGTAATTTGTTATGTATGAATATGACAACAGAAATGCAATATATTCATGAATCACGATGTGTGTTCCATACAATTTTTAGTAATACAGCAAATTAAACTTTTCAATTTCATTCTTTTCCTTGGTACTCAGCCTTTGGAAATTGGCATGGAACTTCATACACTTGTTCCCATGCTTTCATCCTTTCTATTCTGTTACTATATGCATCACACTGGTAGTTCTTAACAGACCCGTACGAAATGACTCCACAAATGTTTCTATACTGACATACTGAGCTAACCTGTCCAGAGCACTGTGACACACTAGTTGTTGGCATGTGGTTAGTGTATAAAGGTAAAACGCTGCAGTCGGTGGCGGGAACCGAACACTACTCAGCATTGGTGGTTTGTGGTTGAAGTGTGAACGTATGCACATTGTCCATAGCAATACATATACAACTACTGACTGGCCACTAGTCGTCAAACTCATAAACACTTTTTTGCTGTCAAACTTGACCAGAAAAACGCTCGTGTTTAGGCAGCCTAAGATAATGGGAATGTGGTGGCCAGCGTGAAATCATCAACTTTGACTGCAATTTGCATATCCTCATAGAAAGATGGTCCCTTAGATTTGTCTTTTGGATTCAGGGCCTGTAAAAATTCCAGGTGGTAAGGCCAAGGAACACCAAACATTTGCATAAAATCTTCCACCCTGTTGTGGAGTGTCTAATTCTCTGCTGGCTGCTGTGATGGGCTTCTGTGGACTTCTACCGAAACACTCTTCCACATTCTTATAGTTGCCTTATTTCTGGTGGGCAGCTGGTTGACTTTCACTTACAGATGCATACCCTTGCATGTAAGTCAGTGTACCATTGATACTGGGTGTAGTTACAATTTAACCCAACTACATACCTGCCAACCTTGACAAATCCAAAATCTGGAGATTTTCCCGAAGGAGTAAACAATTCCCCCGACCCCTAAAAGGGGGGTCCGGGGGCCCTCCCCCGGAAAAATTGTAATTTGAAGATTCAAAATGGTGCTATTTGAGCACATATTTCAAGTAAAAGTTGAAAAAACTACTTGTAGAAATTGTAATGTTTTTATGAGGGTAACTGCTATTTTAAGAATAAAGAATAAAGAGCTATTAAAATGTGGGAGATTTATTTATAACTGTCAGAATAAAAACACCACACATAACAAATGAAGTAATTGCTAAAAAAACTAACAAATTAACAAACATGGTTACTTAGAAAATTCAGCTGCTAAATTACTTCAAGCTTTCT
>PNEQ01129465.1:0-11598 GCA_003012365.1 Medauroidea extradentata
GTCGTTTGCAATTGATGTTGTTTCACTATTGCTGTATTCAAATAAGAAAATAAACGGGACTACATGCAGTTATTCGCTACCAACCATACAAACAAAAATGTAACTGTTGTTAATGTTGGCTTATATGCAGTAACGGCTAGTGATTTTTTTCAAAGGTTAAATCTTTAGTGCTCACTTTATTCCGAATGGCCTATAGAAGGGAAACTTGAAGAAGCAAACGAAAGACGACGGTGAACTGAGTTTCTGGCATAGGCGTAATTCGGGGGTGGCAAGGGGTTGGAGTTGCCACCCCGATATTTAGTTGAAGTAAAAACAACAATTTTCGTAATATAATAAGTCTTAGGAATATGACTTTTACGTGCGTGTTTTCCATTAGGCTACTCTTCTTAATTTAAGTCAGTGGAACACGACGATCATTGCTAAGTGAAACACAATGATAATTTAAAAAATGTGCACACTATTTTAATAGAAATTGTTCCAATTTGTATCCCTTATTCCTTCAATTCTAACTAAAACGACGCTGATATGTTTCAAATAAATTGTGGGTGGCGGGTACCGAACGCCACCTACTGCGGGCTGCGGTCCAACACGACTGTCTCACCTAGCCCGTTGACCAACCACTGTACTGTTTAGTAAACTGCGTCTACAACCAGTACTCAAACCATCCACTCACCATGCCGTGACATCCTATAGCGTGTCTCACGCTTAGATTGCAATACAGAGCTATACGGGCTTTCGATCGCTCTTTTCAACACACAGTAACTGCCATAAGCTCTGTCCTTACTTCGGCGCCAAAAATCCACAAATTTCTTATTGTAACTTTGATACTAATATTTTCGCATTTTGTACAGCACCTATATGCTCATCGCAATTGTTACATCATTTTCACCATTATAAGAGGTTTAAAAAATTCGAAATCAAAATCTTTGTACTCCTACTGTTTTCATGCATCATTATATATATATCACATCATAAATTCAGAAATAGTGCCAAAATAATATTTAAAATTTTATGTTGCATAACTTCTTAAATCTGTACGTCAACAAAAAATCAGAAAACTAAAAATTTTATTTGTTAAATGTATAGAAAATTTTTCTAGCCTTATGTGCGTTTCATTACAGAGTGAAACATTAAAAAGTTGGTCAATGAGAAACTTGGTTATTTGTGAAGTTAGGAGGGGGGGGGATGAAAACGAGAAAGTTTTTCATAATGAGCTGAATTTATTTTAAAAAAGCAACACCCACTACAATAGTTTCACGTTCTCTTGTTAACAGCGTGAAATATGTTGCGTATCAGGTCAACGCGCACGGCCTTCCTAAGTTCCGTTATATTTCCTGACTGAGAACAATTGTAATGGTAGGGTAGTAAATAGCACACATTCTTCCTCCAGTCAGCAGATTTGTATTTCGTCCAGTTTCTTAAACTAATCCAGGAGTGCACCGTGTCTTGCGCCTCGTGATTTGTTGTATCCAGTAGACGATTTCAGAGCAAGAATTTCGTTAATGTGTGTTTTTGTTAACATCTATTTATATGCGGATAAAACATCCAAAAGAACACAATATGGATAGACTGCGAGGAAGGGAGCGAAATATTGTGTTGAACACATTCCAGTATTTTCAACATACGTACTATCAACGTAATTAACGAAACTTTCAAAGTAACCAGCTGTTCCAAACGAACCATTCGCGTTCTTAGAAAGAAACACCAGCAAAATTGCACACTTGACTAACCTGGAACGTTGAAACGATAGTGAAAGGCAAACAAAATTCCCCTAAATAAATATAAGTACATAACCGATCATTTATGTTCCTTGTGTGATAGTCATTATTGTTATTATTATTATTTTTAACATTATTATTGTTCATTAAAATGCTTTACTATTAAATTTATATAAAATAAATTATAAAAATTTCGTTCTGAAGAACAAGAAGAGTACAGTTTGGTTATATTAAATATTAATATACGCAATACAGACTACACATTTATAGAACATATGATACGGAATTTCTGGGCGTTTACACAGATCGAGTTAAACTGGATAGAACATGTAAATATGATAAGCAAAAATTTACATAAGAGTGTTCCGTTCGTAGAAATTCAGAAAAGGTTATTGTTTGAGACATTTCTTAAGATACGACGTCATGTTTTGGGGGAAATCTACTCAGGCAAAAATAGTTTTAGTCTTCAGAAAATGGGAAAATATTATTTAACATTAATTCTAGTTAAACTGTGTATGTAGTAAACTGTGGTCAGCAGGGTTAACTAAATCAATCAATCAATCAGTCGAATAGGGACCTAAATTAGAGAAAGTAAAAAATATCTTTTATTCAGTTTGTTTACAAGATCTTTAAGATCTTTACTTACTGTCTTAAATTTTTTTTCAGGACAAAAAATTGGTTCGTCGACAAAAATTTCATGTGTTATTTATACAGCATCAACATAATGTTTTTGTTTTGAAAGAACCATATAATCATAGTAAAACGAATTTGAACAATAGTGACAGACAAATTTATGGTATCTTCTCTAGTGTAAGCTTGAAAAATAAGTGTGACAAAATTAGAGGAAATGAGGTATCGTACCTGACGTAGACATCACGACTAAAAGTTTTGTACTCTTTTCTTTCATAAACCTCCCACGTTAAATGTAATTTATGAATATTCATAGTCACAAAAACAACCAGACATTTAATTTTCCATACAACAACTGGTTTTCCATTATTTATTTCATAACCATTAACATTTCCCCAACCACATTCTCATCTTCAGATAGGCCCTACTCCTCTGGACGAAAACTCATGTTTTATCAAGAGTAGTTATTACGATTAATAAGTATCCTACGTGATAATATTACTTCAAAAAACGTAAAATACAGTGTTCTAGTACTCAAAATGATGAAGTAGTACAACTCCAGAACTTCGTAACGTGGCTGCGATTAGGCAACAGCGCGCGCCATAAGCGCTGTACTGCAGTCTACAGCTGGGACGCTCTACAGCAACTAGTCACTTGTCATCAGTCAGTTCAGTGGTGGTTTTGTAATGTTACAATATAGTCATATTGTGTCTGTTCTTTTAGGAAACGGCTGTTTAGTTTACTGCATTATACAATAAATAGTACCTAAATGATGACAGTCCCTCTACTGTATCAATTTCATTATGTTTAACACGTGCCAGTTTGCGTTAATGTTTGTTACAACATGCTTACTAAGGTAGCATGGTAACATAAGTCCTTAAGTGGTAACAGATGGGCTTGCATTGTAGAAACTGTGCGTTTTATGTTAGATATACTTTGAAGCCTATCTGTCGGCTCTACAAGAAATTTTACAGACTGATCCTGACAGTGGAGGACATACAATGCTCTGTTGACATACTTTTACTTCAAAGAGTTCAAACGCAGTGCTACTTATTACCAAAGACCCTGCAGTCCATCAGTGCAACCTACAGATTGTGAGATTACTGAACAACAGCATGCTTCAAGTTAATACAATATTTTAGAACTGACGATTTTCGACACAATAGTTCAATAATTTCACCGCGGTAACTGGGAAATAAGGATTTAGAGCAGCAGAGTGGCCAAGGAAATGTGGAATTCTGGCGAAAAATTGGCAGTGTGAGCGAAGTTATATTTAAGACCGTGCATCTGCAGTACAATGTGACAATACTGAATCCTGTAATTGACATACTTCAGCAAGAGATAGAGTCCAGGATTCAAAAAAATGACTTGGGTTTGGATTTTCTGACCTAAATAAGTCAGGTTCTAAGTGGAAGCGAAGTAAATATGGCCTATGTAGAATACGTTTGTAAATTTTACACTTTAAACAAGGAACTTATTCTGTCTGAACTGCAGTGTTTTACAAAAAGGAAGAATCAAAACACAAATATCCAAGAAAGTATAGAAGTCTTTGAAAACTGTATGCCCTCTATTTTTTTTAATGATTCCATTTGTGTTTTACAGTTTCAATGAATTTAGCAGCCTGTGAGATGTCTTTTTCGTTCTTGCAGCATTTTAAAACATACTGCAGTGAACACAATGAGCCAGGATAAGTTGTCTTCTATGGCTATTTTCGCTATCAGAGGGATTATCGATGTTGACATTTAAAAAGTAATTGCCAGTAAATAGTACATCCTTGTTTATTAATTGGAACCAAAATAGTAGTATCTCATGGTTAATGATACAATTAAATCAGTTGGTTCGCATTAAGGATATATGAATGATTAAATACTAGCTGATAACTAATTATTTTAGTGGTTAAATTTCATTAATGTTTATATACTTCAGTAGAAACATTACATTATCATTTAAAAAAGAGAAAGAAGTATTCATTTTATGTAAAAAGATTATGTGATCAGATTACGTAAAATAATATTTAAAGTTTTGTTTTTGTCCATGTCATCTGCTTGGTTTTTACTTTTGAGGATAAAACCAGTTCAAGTAACTGATACATTTGATACTGACTAATTTTAAATTTTGTAGAAATGTTCTTTATTTTATATGATGTTAAAATGAAAATAGAAAATATTAGCAATAATTTGTGACAGCAAATTTGCTTCAAAAGGTTTTAAAATAATACCATTTTTATCACACTTTTTAAAGATTTTCTTTGGGAGCTTCCCCCTTTTGTTTTTGTTTCGTGTGTGACATGGACCTCCTGGTTTTAATCATGCCACCACAATAAAAATCCTGAAATTACGCCCATGGTTCTTGGGTGATATTAAAGAAATTATGTTCACATCAAGTTGTCAAGCAGCTGGTTCAAGATATATGACAGTTGTACTACCCACCAATCCGGCAGGTTGAGGAGAAAAAGAAGAAAATATACTCCCCGAATATATTTAATAACATCCTGCAGCACTAGAAACTATTAGTGTTAGGAAATTTTCCTATTTTCCTACACACAGAATATTATGTGTTAATATAAATCAAAACTGAAGTCTTGTAGCGTTAATATCAAGTAATTGTTATTGCGACAAACTAATGTACAAACAAACATAAGCACACGTATTATTCTAAAGAAGATCATTTTTAAAAAAAATTCATGCTCTTTTATAAACTCAAAGAGTTTATGTCAACAATTTGTAATCCGGAGCAAAGAACATATGAAGTTCCAGTGTTTGGACATAGTAGTAAATATAGAATATAATGTTACAATTACTTTAGTGAAAAATTATCTGCTTTGCTATTATGTCACATTCGATTATGATACTACCATACTTGTGAAATCCATGTTATTGTATTGATTCCCTGGTGCAATATGTTCACTTGTTCTTAATGAAATGCTACATACAGCACAATTCTGTTAAGAATAATAATATATAGCACTGACTGATCTGAATGAATTATACGCAATTGCGCCAAAAATGCTTTGTATCTAATTTATAATTTCGTGCAATACCCCAACCAGATTTATATTCCCAGATCTTGTTGAAATCAAACATAAGCAGCAGAAGAGGTGATAGGTGTTTCAAATGTCACCTCTACTTATAACCACATAAATAAAGACAATAAAATCTCACATACAGGAACGTTTAACTTATTGTTATACATGTAATGCAATACCACACATATAGTTAGGATTACTTCAGTGTACTTGATCGCAACGTTGCCCAAGCATACTGCAAGTGTAAGTTATTCACTGAGCGAGCAGTATTTCTGCAAGTACAGCAGCAACACGAGGTAGGTGACCCCAGTGTTGACGGCGGATGCCAGAGCCTTGTGGTCGACGTCGAAGAAGCCGCAGGCAGAGAACACTACCTTCCTCGCTCCCATGTGCCGGCAGAGTAAGCGCACCTCGCTCGTGCACTCCGGGTCCAGACCCTTGACGAGATCCATCCTCGAGGCGATCATCTGCAACTCCTCTCCTCTGAGGACGACACGGCGTCCCAAGTTGGCCGTCAGCAGCATCTGCCAAGCGAACGTGAAGGACATGTAGAGGGCGCAGACAATCGTCCTGGCGGCATTGTCGTCGATGTGTCCTGAATGCAAAGTGATATCCATGATGTTGGAGCAGTTCGAGGTAAGAAAGACGATGTAGAAGACGGAGTAGATGAGCACCTGGAGCTGATACTTGGAGTTGACGTGCGAGGACAAGTGGTACAAGCGGTTGTGGTAGACCATGAGGCGACGTAGTTGAGGGGAGATCATCGCCTTGTCCTGGTGAGCGTGGATGTAGCGCTCCAGGGCGGCCGCTTGCTCGTTGAGGTCGGCAAACCTCTGCTCCAGGGAGTGTATAATGCCGCAGAACTCGAGGACGTGTACCCACTGCAGCTCGCAGAAGACGGCGAGGGATAGGGCCTCCAGCAGGTAGTGCGGGTACAGCCAGGCGTAGACGGCGCAGTAGACGAAGGTGGCTAGGTGCAGGACAGACACCTGGAGGACCTGCCAGAGAAGTGTCTCACGATGAAGCCGACCCTCGCCGCGCAGGAACTCCTTGTCGAGCTCAGCGACCTTGTAGAGGACGTCTTCACAACGACGCCAGCGGTAGCACAACGTCATAGCGACCAACGTGAGGTCGCGCCACGCTCGCACCGCGGCGCCTACCAAGAACACGCGCCTCGCGACGCTGCCTTCTGACGTCGCGGCGTACCCGCGGAGGTCGCTGACGACTGACGCGCCGATGGCGGCCGAGTACAACAGCAGCGAGAAGACGGTCCAGGGGATGGATGTACGGTACCTGGAGCTAGACTTGTCGGTGTCTCGCGTTACTGGGGCGACACCCAGGATCTTCGCCGTCAAGAACACAGGCCTCATACCACGGTGCAGGTCTTCCACGTGGCTCGCCAGCTCCATGGTTGTCTGAGTGTCGGCGACCATCTTCTGTCGTCCACGGCTCCTCAATAAGCGCGGAGTCGCGAGCCCCGGGAGTCGCTCGATAGACACCTTATTATTTACCTTCCGCTCGATGCAGCGCTTATTTATAGCAACCTGTGCCCTCCCTCTTCTCTCCTGCCAGTCAGGGTCAATGTTGACATAGCTCAGAGTTTGTGTTTTGATTTGTTTACTCTGGAGTCTCCATAGCAACGGTCATGTTTGCAGGAGGACGATGGCTCTCTTCTCAGGCGTATGCCACCGTAACCTCACACCACTGGGTCTCGAACTGAAATTCCGGAAGTAAACCGTTTACAGGTTTCATACTTAATTCAGAGATGTTAACAAAAGAACGAAAGGTTAATTTTTATACTTGTAGTTCTGTTTACCTAGACGAGTTGCTAGCATAATATGCAGATTTTAAGATCTCGCTCTTTAGTTTTGCAGTGGTTTCGAAATTTTTTTTAAACGTAAATTAATACATATATCAAAAACTCATTCTTGCAGTTTTAACACTTATATGTCATTGTTTGTATGTGAATTTTTCTGTTGCAACACACTAAACGGATTTTTAAAATTTTGCCACTGCAATATCACATGTTTTGTGGTAAAAATAAGCCAAAATGAAGCAAAATAACTTTGGGTACCATGCGGTACGTTCTTTTAAAAACGCTCTGGCAAAATTGTGTGTCGTATGACTGTTTACAGTCTCAAATTTTTTCAAACCGTTTGGTCAAAAAATATTTGATTTAATTGCAACTGTTTGAAAAAAAATTAAGACAATGGCCGTAAAAGAGGCACTTAATGCAGAAGACCAAAAATAATTTGTAAGAAATAATGGCTAGCTGGATGAAATTTAAGTACAGCACCAAAATATATAAATATAAATAAATGAATAAAAAATATATATATATATATATATAATAGCCGGCCGTCTGCGGCTTTGCCCGCGTGAAATTATGTAATGCAAACAGTAACTCTGGATAAAATATGTGATGAAGGTATTTAACAGCCAGCGTACTCAATAACAGAGAACTATAAATTGTCTTAGCTCAGTGTAAAGAGAGCGCGCAATATGCTCGTATGATGTCATAGTAATTCCCATTGTAAAGTCTTGCACGGGATGCGAACCCGTAACCCGACCCTCCCATACCACAAACTTTATACAATACCTGAGTGAGTGTTTAAAGGCAGGCCGTGATAATTCTTTTGTATATACAGGCTACAGTCCAAAGAGGTTTTATTTATGAGTAGGTTGGCAAAAAGAAACGACTGTTGAGTTATTACTCCGTGATCATTCTCTTTTTTCGGGAGACTGTAACATTTTACTGCATTTCACCTACTTAATTTTCGAATTTCATAAAAACCTGAATTTAATTTGTAGATATTTACATAAGCTTCGTTCTTATAAAAAAAAAAACATTTCGATATCTCAACGGGTATAAGCGCTACAGATGATTATTTGAAAACACATTATATTTTTTTAACACCTTTCAAGGACGAATTTCGAAAAATCTTGAAATAACTTTTTTTTATATTTACGTAAGATTTATTTTAAGCAAAAACCATTTCAATATTTCCACTGGTTTAGGAGAAAAGTAGTATTATTATTAAAAATACGCAATATTTTTTAAGAGCTTTCAAGGACGAAATTAGAAAAAACTGTAAAAATACTTTTTAGATATTTACTTAAGCATCATTTTAAAAAAATCACCTTACTATCTAAAATAGTTTAGAAGAAATCACGGATTATTTAAAAACATATCTTACAGCTTTTCGCCCCCTTAATTTTCGAATTTCGCAAAATCGACAAATTCACTACTATGCATTTCTTTGGGCAATACTATGAAGTAAAAAAAATATGATAGCTTTCCCGGTTAATGAGATATCAGGGATTATTTGAAAACACATTTTACCCCTTTTCACCCTCTTATTTATCGAATTTCGAAAAATCTATTCTTAGTGCGTGCCTATGTGTCAAGGGGAAGTTTCCCTCAAAATTTCATGGTTCTAGGTCCAGCGGTTTGGGCTGTTCGTTGATGAGTGAGTGAGTGAGTGTGTGAGTGTGTCAGGACACTTCATCTTGTATATTAAGATATTTACGCACATATAGCCTACAAAATGTACATATATTGTTTTGAGTCAAGTTCATCACTTCGTTTCTTTACGATCAACTGTCGTGTTGTCTTCGTAGGCTGCATGTTAAATGTTTTGTCAACAAATCATAAACAATGGCGTATGTACATAATACCACACGTTCTTACTATCCAGTCCCATTACAGCAAACATTCAAACGTCTCAAAGAATATGTTATTTTCTATCTTTCAACAAAAGTAAGAAAATAAGGAAGTAATTGAGTACACATAGTAATGTGGACACTGTAGGTGTAGTAGATTAACGTTTACAGCATGTATTGTCAGAAACATATTCAGGAACGCTAGTAGGCGGGAAAATACTATACATTAAAGATGGCCATGCACCATTCTCCTGAAGAGCGATATTTTTAATATTTGCTTGTACCGTTCATCCCTTTACAACGGAAGACCCAACAAATATGTATGAAATTATGCTAACCCATTTAATAGAGCATTTCTAAGGATCTGTGAATTCTATTAAGTTCGTAGCAATATACGTCTTCACGTTACTAAGCAACTTACAAACAAATAGCTAATAACTAGAATATAATCGTGCCCTTGCAGAACTCTGAAGTCTTAATGCGTCCTGAAGTTCCCAGAAGCCTGTTTATGCAGATTCCCCACGACTTATTCTAGTGGTTTGTATGAGTATCTGTACAAGTTGGCTACACACGCAGTTAGGCCTATGTATCGTGTGTGTATTTAGTCTTGCAATCACACTATCTTCTTGGATTAATTTGCTAGAAATGTATGATAATGCAGTGTTTACTACTGTTTGTCAAAGACGTGCTTCTGAAAAAAAGTTATTTCTCCTCTAACTTAAAATACAAACATACTAATACGTTAAAGAATGCAGTTTGAAAGTTTAACAAAACAATATTTACTTTGACGCTTACATAAAGCATTAAAGGTATATATTTAATTTGCAACGACTTAACCGTTTAAGACGACCTTAAAGTAAAAGTGTAACATATATTTATATGATTTTATAACAAACTTAACATAATATAGGCATAAACTCGTAATTTAGATAGCTTGAATATTTGTTAAAAATAATTTGAATACCTGAACTCAGCGCGAATTAAAAATATCCTCTTAGCATGTAACATGATCTTTGGGATTCAACTGGTAAAACTCTAGCAGTTTCAACTACAAAGGCATTAAAAATATGTCGTCACAGTATAATTTTACGCAGGACAGAATAAAAATATACCTAATCAAGATACCTACTTTACAAATGTTTACAAACATAACAGACAAAAAGTTACCAAATAAAGTGGACGCTGCACTACTTTAAGAGTGTGTGGTAGACAAATAAACGCTGAAAATATCAATTGATTTCTACGCTCGTTTCGAAGCCAATATGGTTAAAATACTCAATGACAATCCTAGGTAATGATATTTGCAAACTTTATGAGAAAATATTTATCCAAAATTACTCATTCGTTACGCGTGATCTCTTGCGCCACAGTTAAATGCACGAGGTTCCGGCGTCTGAGACTGTGCCTCAGAAGTTCGTAAGACTGGAAACTGTTATGTTTAAAACGTTGGCTAAAACTATTGTCTAGGATTGCTATTGTTTAATTTTCGCAAATTGGCTTCAATAAACCTACAGTTATAGATTAATGCTTTTAGCGTTGAATTATGTACCACGCCCTCTTTAAGGCTGTTCAAGTGCGATAAAGTCATCATTTTATATTTATATGAAATAGTGTTATTCTTGTAGACGATACTGGTGAGTGCAGTTTCCTCTAACGAAACAATTTTAGCTGGCGTAGTTTTCTCATAATGGCGCGTCAAAGTAAAAAACTGCGTGTTCTGCTGCCACGCAAATAGTGAAAACCAATTGACAAACGTACGTGAAATAATATACAGTGAAATAACATACTATGGGCTACGTAATAAAACATTTGATAAAATCCCGTGAATTGTTCTTGTATTTTAAAATAGTTGCTGAATTTGCAACATGTTTATGTATTTTTGAGATTTTTTTTAAATTCAAAATATTGTGCTGTGTTTTGTGGTTTTTAATACACACGAAAAAAGAACAAAAAACGACAAACTATAAAGGATTGCACATCAAGGCTACGATACAACACGCCGAACCCAGACACGCTTTACCAAAGCGGCGCCATCTTTTCAACTGCCGATCGATGATCCTGCCAGGCAGGTTAGCCAACTTGCCAAACACAAAAATCCCACACTGATGTGCAGGTACACAAGAAAGTTTCCTTTGTCCATGAATTACATCCAATATACACTATTTACACATCCAAACATTCCGCCCACCTTGAAATATAATTTCAACAGTCAATGGGCAATGGACACAACTTTACAGCTGGTCGCCTTACAGCTCCTTGAGCAGTACGGACTGTAGCAACATGTGCAATTCCATCACTGTCCTTGTGGAGTTCAACAACTCGTCCCAGTCGCCAATTTAGTGGTGGCACTCGCTCATCCTTGAGAAGAACAAGTTGGTGGATTGAAAGGTTGCTTCTGGATTCTTGCCATTTCGTCCGTTGTTGCAGGGTATGAAGGTAATCTCGATGCCAACGACGCCAGAAGTCCTGGTGCAGCCGCTCGACCAATTGCCACCATTGCAGTCTGTTTAGTTTCACATCATGAAGATCTTGTTCTGGCACAGCTACAAGAGGTTCAAGTGT
>PNEQ01129469.1:0-12371 GCA_003012365.1 Medauroidea extradentata
TTTATTACAGATCCCAGGGAGCTCCTAGGGATGTCCCAGGGATGTGTATGCCAGACATCCTAGGGATGTCCGTAGGTAGTACTTTTCCATGAACTTTTCCTACATAAAAAGGACTTGAAATGAACTTCCCTAGGACGTCCTAGGGACGACAGTTCCCACATCCTACGGACGTCCTCAGGATGTCTGTGTGCTGGTAGGGGTCCATGGACGTATCAAGAAGTTTGTGAAAGAAAGGTAAATTACAGAAACAACATTTTATTACAAACTTATATTAAACAACGTGGACATGCACACACAAGATCACTTCTTGCCCAGTTCCTTATTCAGGCAGCTCTTGGTAATTTAGATAACGCATGTGATACGATACAAATTATGTAATGTAAAACAAAATGCAAGTGTTCAAATGTTTCTCTGAAAATAAACTACCCGCATTAGGGCGGTGCCTAACTTACAACCGTGACGAGAGCAAGGATAGCGATATAAGATAAATGTTAATTAATATTCAACATGGCTCAGTACCTGTCTAACATACGTACATCCCATCATTTACCATTCCGTTCTTTTCGGCGAGGACCTCACTAATACAGGATCTTTAAGGAATATACCAACATAAAGCTGAAAGAAGGGGCAACAATTACATCTGGGAATTTTTTACGTAGACGTTTAATTCTGCTGATAATCACTGCCTAAATTCCCCAACAGTGATTAAATAATACACTCCTTCACTTTGATGTTAGTTAACATTTTCAGGCATTTCTTAATATATTTACGTAGAGCAAAGTTTCTAGATTATTTTGTACTCTTTGCATGAATTGTACAGTAAACGTTAGCCCTCATGCCAAAATTGTTGAAAAACTCAGTACTAACATATTACTTACGAATTTGTTGCACAATTTCGATGTGACACACACAATTTTTAGTGGTAAAGTTTTGATAGTTACTAAGCATGCTCGACTCTGTAAGTGTGCAAATATTCAACTTTGGACAATTTTTTTGTTTCCTGGCCCACCTCGATGATTGGTCCAAGTTGTATCCCCCCAATATAGTAACGTTTCTATAATCCAGTGGTGCGCATGACGCACAAAATGCTGAAACACATCTTGTGCGAAAAACCACCGTAAGCTCCTCAAAAGAAGATCACCAGGGTGGAAAAGAAGCCGACTCCAAAAAAAAGTCGAACCAACCTGGGAATCAAGAAAAACTCGCCAACTTGCCCAAGCGAGAACTGCAAATGGCTTAAATATGCTAATGCATCGCGGTATCAGCCATGGCATTTCGCATAGAGCGTATGGCCCAGCGAGGGCTCTCGTACTGCACAACCGAGCCATGGCTGCGCTTAATTAGATATGCACTGACCTATCAATGCATCGCGGAATCAGTCATGGCACTGCAGAGAGCGTATGGCCCAGCAAGGGCTCTCGTCTTGCACAACTCAGCCATGACTGCGTGATAGGCGACAAGAACCTCTCACCTAAAATGGGACCGCGGCACTCATGCCCGCCCTTCGGGAAACTTGGGTTATTTCCCCTAGATTAAGTACAGCTAAGCTTAATTTAAGTTTAACTTTTACAGCTGGATCACGAGCCCTCCCTGCTCGTCTTTAATTTTCGGCTTCTAACACAACTAACAAAGCATGTTATACATAGCATGAATTCTATCTTTTCTTCCTAGCATGGAGAACCCACCTCGCATGTCTATCGTCATGGGTTTCCTCCCGCGACCTCGCGGGTTTACCACGACCCTCTACGGGATTAGCTCCCAGTTAAATTTGAGGGAAGCGCCAGGCCACAAACGCTGGCTTGGTGCCTCATAACCTCACAGTAGGCCATTCGAGCCATGTTCCTCCCTAACCTAAGCTGCATGCAGTAGTTAGAGCGTATAGGCCGCAGGCCTGGCACGCTGCTACCCCTCCGCTCCCTCCCTCCCTTAGACACTAACCTAGGGTGTGCCCCTTCTGGGCCAAAAAAAAAAAAAATCGCAATCCACAGCTGTGGACAGTTAACTGCTGGGCTAGCCTTCCCCACCGTCAAGGTTATGTTCAACTCTTACAGCCTCCCTGGATCCCTCAGTAAGCTTCAATTCCCTACCTATACTAAAGCAGACTTGAAAATATGTAATTTAATTGTACAGTCGCTTGTGCATAACATAGAAGACGTAAGTAATATTATTGTGACAAATAAAAACAATCTACGTCTTCACAGTTGACACGCGATGCTCCCGCTCCTTCTCCAGTACAGCCCGTCGTGCGCACCACATCACGATAACAGAACGTCAGCGGCAGCAGTACCGCCGGCGCATACGGGAACACACCCGACCACGTGTGCGCAAGAGGTGGCGGCGCCTAGACGCCGCCCTCGAGAACCACCGGTTATTGGTAGCAAGGTGCCCCGTTGACGGAAACCACATTAAATCCACCTTTTGTCAACATGTGTCGTTTCTAGCACTCCCGTGCTAATTCTGTCAAAGTGGGTCACACCACCAGTGGGTAGTAGTTGTGTCTGAAAAATTCCAAGTAATACTTTTTCATACTTAACCTCAAACAACGGTAGAAACACCCCTGCTCCTCGTGGGCAAGTTTTCAAGTGCTTTTTCCTTAATTTAATGGTAATATAAATCAGTAGTTTTTTATGTGTCTAATTAATTATATAAATATTTTTAACATTGCCAGTTTTCTTTTGTGCCACCTAATTTAAAATTCCAGTGAATACTTAAATATGTAGTTAAAAATCATATAAACTCTTCCACAAACAAAATTTGGGATGCTATCCAGCAAGTGCATAATTTTTCAGTGTTTTGGGGCCTTCACCCCTATGTTTGTAAGTGTATTTTTTGTTTCGGCAGTTGCTTCCCGCGCTTGGCCAGATGAGGTCGCCGGCACGGTAAGGAATCGTCAGTTGGCGCTAAGCGGTGAATCGCGGCAGACGTACACGCAAGTCACTCCGGGCCCTGCAAAACATTGTATCATTCATAGCGTATCAATGATTCCACCCTCCCTTTTTCCTTCCTCATTACTAATCCAGTTCAGTCCAGGTAATTTCCAATTTGGTTCCAGTTCCGCTGTGGAGCTGGAGTTGGTGCGCGAGTCAGATTTGATAGAAACAGTTCCAGCATACTTGGTTCGTGTTACCACTGTCGGGTCACGAAGCAGTGCATCCACCACCTACCTTCCCCTCCCCCCCAATAATTATTCACATCCACTACTGTTCTTGTGTCCTCCTCTTTCCCCTCCACAACACCGAATCCCGCATCATAATCCAATCCATATCTTCCTTCCGCCAGTTCGCCACCTGCCATTTCAGGTCCGAGCGGATTTGGTTCCATTTACAATGCGGAACTACAGCCACCACTCCGAGTGATCCAGTTCCGTGGTTCCGTTTCCATCCGGACCTACACACCTCTAAAAGGAACTGGAACTGAGACATGCAAGGTCAAAGTTTTGTGTGTATCTGAACCTTGCATAAACCATCTTTCAGGGCTCTTTTCGTTAAATGTTATTAATTAGTACAACTTCTTTTTCTGAATTAAGAACAACAGTGAGGGCTTGTAGCGTACAATCACTGCATCCACCTTCTACTTAACTACATTGTCTGTATCAGTAACTCATAGTTCTTAAACTTTTGTTTCCAAAAATGCTGCCAAACGTTAGATGTAAGGTTGCCCAGTTTGTCTGGACTACAACAGTATCCAGCTATATGGCACATCTTTAATACACTGACTGTACCTTTTGGAGGTCTCTGATTTGGTCCCCAGTCCGACAATCCTGATTGGATATATTACGTTTTTATTCTTCAGGTAAATGCCTTTGGAAACTTCTAAAATCACTGGACTCCTCTAAATAAAATACTGAAAATTACAAAATAACAAAACTTTTGTTATCATTGGAGTATTATGCAAAAGTGGCAATACATAAAAATCTAACCACATTAATTCAAATTCTTTGAAAAACGCCTATAAGATGATGTAACCTTTGTAACCATTCTTAAAAACGTGCAACTGATTAACATGTAAAAACTTAAAATTAAATTAAAGTATATAAAACCAATACCGAACACGACAAACTATTTAATACAAAATAGGTAATAAATTGTTTAATATATCCCATATTATTAATAATTATTGAAGTGTGCATTAGAAGCGATGCAGGATAAAGCTGCATGGAGAGAGAGTAGCAGTAAACGATTTTGTTATGCGGAAAATACAATTTATAAGAAACAAATTTAATATGATCATTTTGGAAAACTATAAAACTGATTAAAATTTGTGTGCATGAAAACGGTCCATTTAGAATGCTTATAGGTTACATAATGCTTGAAGGTTAGTCCATGCTGTTGTTACAACATATATTAATATTATCGTTATTGCAAGTAGACTAATACCGTACTTTATAGAGAAAAAGGATGTTATGAGCTTGTAATTTTAATGCTACTAGATATTTACTAAACGTTCTGCAAACGTAGCTTCGGAAAAATTTTTGAAACATTTTTTTGTAGGAAAAATATCTACTTTTCAAAAACAAACATAAACCGGAAAATAATTTTTAATAAGACACGCATGCTAAGTTTGTATTTTAACGCTTATAAATTAATAGACACGTCTACGACTATATCATTTTAACAATTTAGTATTCAGTAAATGGACGAGGTTAGGCCTAACCTCGTTAATTCTAAATAAACCAGTTATAATGAAAGAAACGTGTTTACTACAATACATACAGAAATTGAAAAAGAAAATGCAAATAGGTAATACAGAATTAGTTTGGAGAATACTGTTTACAATATGAATACAATTAGATTGGCAGAAGACGTGATGTGTGAAATTGTCAACACTCGTAACGATATTTTTACACTGTTACCTATCGACAGTGCTCTTTGTATACATATAGAAACATATTTTAATGAAGCTATTTTATTTTTACAACGAAGAACAGTACTTTTGCCACCTAGTATTTATTTATAGACATTAAATAGCTTCGCTACCCACGCGTACAATATATAGTCTGCAGTCGGTATCACCATTCCGAAGGTTCAGAAGTTCACGAGGAGATGCTATCTGCTGTGTGTGCTCATTGCGTCTCGACAAACAATGCTGCCAACACACTCGGCTGCTTCGCTTGCGTGTTGGAGGACCTGGCACGGAGGATAATTAAAGGCGACATTGACAAGTTCGCCCTTGGAAAAGTCGCCCCTACGTGCGAACAAGCCGTTAATAGCCGCGTTCAACGCGTCAGAAAACAGTATTTTCAATGCGTGTAATGTTTTGAAGTACTCGATAATCCTATTCTAATATGTGTTTTAATTTCGTAGGGAGGTAAACTGTTTATTTATTACTGTCCAAGGTATACAATAGAAGCAATAAAATTAAGTATTATACTTTACAAGATTGAAATCACCTTAGCTAACACAATTGAGTAAATATATTAAATAATACTGTCATGTGGTAATGAAAGTGGTCTCCACAAAGGTTTCCAGGCATTCATATTCCCAAACCTTGTCCAGAAAGTAGCAACCTGAATAGCCTTGCCACTTGCTGTCCGTAACCAAGCCGTTTAAGTTGCATGGTTAACCCAGTTCTCTGACATATTAACAAGTGAGGTGCATTATGAAACATAATAGTTTTGATCATAAACACAGTTCGAAGTCAGCTGCAACGAAGCTGAACAGCCACGTAGCTATGCCCTTACATATAGGTTCTAATCGTTATACATTATTTAAACATCTGACAACAGTATGAAAATCACATTAGGATTCGTCACATAATCATCAGTGTCGCAGCCACAAGCTACATAATTTTATGTCTGTATGCTGTATGATGTGACCTTGCCAGTTATAATAACTAGTGTTCGGAGCGGTTGAGGGGTCAGATCTCTCACCTAGGAGACCCGGGTTCGATTCCTGGTGGGACCGGCTCTGGATTTTTCGCGTGTGGGAAACGTGGCGGACGTTCTCCGGCGGGTTTTCTCGGGTAACATCCGTTCCCATTGCTCTTGCATTCTGGAACTGCTCGACTCTCATCTCACCTCACATCGCCCATCCCTCGGGCCGGAGGGCGACTGGTCTGGCTGGGTAGTCTAGCAGTCAGGCCAATCTTCACCTCGGTCTTCTCACAAATACAATGTGACGCTGCTAGAAGGCGGGAAACACACGGTGAATTTTCATTTTTTTCAATCATAATAACTGCTTTAGTAAAATTAATTGAATCCTAACAGTTAACAAAACAAGTCAGGCACTCCGGCCTTTATTGGTAGCCACTATTTACCTCCTACAGTAACAGACACCAAAAGTGCATTACAGTTTTAGTTCAAGTCAATTCGGATTACCAAATTTTATAATCCTGTTAAAATAAACAGAAATGTATAAAAAATTTCTGAAACCGATATTGAAATTACAAACATTTAATTTCAGTTCAAATTACGGTTACATATACTAACGCCAGAAGAGAAATTTACTAGTCCGATTTCCTTTTCATTTCAGCGTGGACGTAACAGTTTTAATGTTCTTTCCTGAGTTATAAGTAATAATATGCTTATTTAATTTAACACGTCTTATTTGTTAGAGGTTTACATTTCCTGTTCATGGTATATTCCTACCCGTCCTAGAACTATAGCGTACAATTTCAACATAGGCCTGCACTAATCGGAATACTTTAATTCTTCGAGATCTTATTACTTGTTGGTCCGTTACAGTTACACATACTTTCATCCAAGTTCACGCTTTACTCCAACCTGAATTGAAATTATCCCATCCAATTTGATTTCATGTTCAGCTTTAACTATGTGTCGATTAAATATAGCTTTTTATAGTTGCAAGGCAAAATTTGCACCTGCATTGCGACTAGTTGCGTTGCATTGGAATTATATACGCACACATGGCAATAGAAGATCCGTTTAACTTGCTCTGCACTTGTTTTTGAGCTGCGTCAGTGCAGATAACAGGTGCTGATATATAATCGGAGACCTGGGTTGTTAAAAAAGGTTGGCCTTGGAACTGAAATGCATAACCTTCTTACTTCAAATACAGCTTAATTGATTTATCTGAGGTTTATTGAGGTTTACATATGCGGTTCATGGTTGGAACAGTAGGTAGAACGCTCGCCTCCCAACACAGCAGCCTGGGTTCAATTTCCGGCGAGGTCGATATCCAGATGTTTCCCGTGTGGATATAAGTGGCGTGCGCTGCCATTGTTAGACAGGGTATCTAGGTGTACTCCTATTTCCCACACACTTCCCGTTCCGTCGCTTCTTTACTATAAGGGTTTAATTTCATGTTATTTTTCAGTGTTCGGTAGACTCTATGGTCGTCCAATCAGAAAACTACCCTCGAAGTGTGACATAACTGCCCTCGTGCCCCTCTTCGTACAATGTTTGGTTACAATTTACGTTTAATTCCTGCAGAAACAGAACTTAATGTGGCCAATTTCATTACCAGTTCTGCAAGGCGGATATGTCTGTATTAGAGAAATTTCTAGAACAATAAAGGATTATGAAGCTCTAATTCTAGCTTTTCTTCTTTGATAAAATAATCATCACATATTCCTACGTAACACATGCGAGGAGACAGCCACATCAGTTTATTATTTGCTCCTTAAAATGACACGATCGTACTGGACTCATAACAGGTAAATGACGCCCATGCGACGTTTTAACAACGTGCCTATTGTAAACTTCCACGATTGTACTCTAAAATTCAGTACAACAATGGACGTATGTATAAAGTAGATCGTCCCAATCGTTGTAGTAAGTTTGATGCTCAAACTGAAAATAATACCCAATAATCATGCACCACCTAAAAGAGGGTTTATAATAGTTATTTATTTGATACGTTTTATATTATATCACTTACACAGAACAAGATGGGGAAGTTGGTAAATACTTGCCTTGCATTCGCGAGGACCCAGGTTCAATTCCTGGATACAGACATCCTTATTTCAGTCTTCCAGGGTTTCCTGAAATCACTTAAGGTGAATTCTAGGTTGGCATTGTCCCATTAAGGCCGCCGAATGTGTGCAGAGATTCGGCTGTTACATTATTACTATTACTATACGAAAACTGCTCAGCGGGCCTAAGTGATAGAATAGCATTCAAAGTACGTTACGAGTGTGTGTGCGTGCGTGTACACACACACGCACACCCAGTTCACACCCTCCACGCATCTCTAAAGTTAATACACTGACTATTCCTTTGCATCCTCAGTCGGATGGGATGGTCGAGCGGCTAAATCATACCTTAGAACAGTATCTGTCCATTTTTGTAGCCGACAATCAAAAGGACTGGGACTCCAAGGTGCCCCTGTTTCTTCTTGCATATCGGTCAGCTGTCCATGAAGCCACAAGGGTAACACCTTCGAAGATGCTGTTAGGGCGAGAGCTTCGTCTTCCAAGTGATCTACTGTTTGGGAGGCCAGCACAAGAAGAGCAGCCTGCTTCACCGATGGTGTATGCTGACGAACTGCGTCGCAAACTGAGCACAGTCCATGACTTCGCTCTGCAACATTTAAGAGTCAACAGCGATCGGATGAAAACAAGGTATGATTGGAGGAGACCTGAAAAGACATTTCAAGAAGGACAGCTGGTGTGGCTGTATAACCCACAGCGACGGAAAGGATACTGTCCGAAACTACAGAAATGCTGGGAAGGCCCTTACCAGATTGTCAAGAAGATAAATGATGTGGTCTTCCGGATAGTTCGCAAGGGCTCTTAGACAAGAAAACCCAAGGTTGTGCGTATTGACAGACTGGCTCTCCATGATGGACCAAGAGTCTGTTGTGTCTGCTCGGGACGAACAAACAGACTTGAGGAGGGGCAGTGTTGCGAGCCGCATCTGTCTGGCTGGGCGGTGTAGTACGATACTGTGGTGGCGGAGCTAGGACACCCCCCTTCCCACCCACTCCTTGGCGCCGTGGCTGTCGGGCAGAGCGGCGAAATACAATACAGTGGCGGCAGCGCTAAAAGACCTCCTCGGGTACTGCATGGATTGTATTACTTCACTATAACAACCTTCACGGCGGCGCTGTAATCCAAGAGCAGTGTAAGCCGATATAGCAGCGGCAATAACAAAGAGGTTCGGCATACATTGTGTCACCCATGTGCGGTGGCGACCACTTGCACCCAGTATCGGGTAACCGAGGGAGATATCATGATCTGAAATGATCCAGTTCCTTCTTTATCTCTCGGGGTAGTGCTTGACTTTGAAGCGACGCCTTTCCAGGAAGTTTGAGAACAGAGACTTGCCGAGATAATTTGAGATGTAGGTGTGGGTATATAAGGGGGAGCTGCAGCAGGAGGGGATGAGTTTTGGCTAGCAGGTGCATGGTGCGACCACAAGTGATAGTGACAAGTATTGGATTGCGACGAATGTTCGAGGGTGTCCAGCGAGTGGGACTGCAGGACGTAGTAGTAGTAGGCCAGAAAAGATTCTTCGGTATTATTTCACTGGGTCCACCATTGTGAGTGACAAGTAACCTTTCCTTATACAGAGAACTTACCAGTATGTAGATGTTTTTTTTTTCCTTTATTTAAATAGTAGTTATTTGTTCTGTTTGACATTTACTGTGGTAAATCATTATAGACATAGGTTTTTTTGTATATACAGTTGTAAATACACTAGGTTAGCTTTATTTTCTTTATTTTTCAAAGACCTCCATCCCCAAACGTACCTAGCCCGCAACTTGCACCAATATTGATTAGCTGAGTATCAATCAAATGAAATTTTGGCTAGCCAAAAATGTCCCAGCTGGCAAATCCAAATTTGTTAGCCTTTCTTGGCTAAAGTGTAGGCTTACTTTAATGTACATACTGTAGTATTACTTAATGTGCAGTTGTTTGTAAGGCCTATAATACAAAATATGAGGTTTACAATTTTATACTTAATATCACTGTTCTGTGTTTCATATAATTCCTATAACAATGCAACTTTTTTTTTTTTTAAATAAATTATCAGTTAGCCAAAAAAATAAGATATTCAAACACCTTCAGTCACCAATGGTCAGGATAATTAGTGTTCTACTATAATGGTATTGCAAACATCATCACAAAAAGAAATTACTGAGAATAATTATAGTAAAAATACACCCAATACATAAAGTTAACACAGTGATAAATGTATTTATTTTTATGCAATGTATATGTAGTACTTATGTACATCATAAGAAAAGATGCTTGTGTACAGTCATACAAATTTGAGTAGAATTTATGTACATTCCAACAATAATCAAGAAATTAGCAGCTTAGAAAATAATCAAACAATAACAAATTGCACACAGGTACCTACAGAGAATATTAAGTACATCCACTTGTGCTTAAAATGCACAAATTAACTAGCATCCAATGTAAAGTACATATAAAAATTAATATATTACTTGTCTTCAACAAGGTAGCACATCATGTTCAACTTATTTTTCAGCAAGTAGAAGTATCAGAGTAATTTAGCTTGTAGGAACATCAACAGTTACAACAGAAATTAAAAAAGATGAGAGAAGGCCCTACTAATTTTTCAAATACAGTGTGTACATGGTAATATCTCATTATAAGAATAGGACAGAATTATGGTACAGACAACACCACGGCCGTAGAAGAACAGGTCTGGACACTCGCCTGGATATTTGACCCCCTTGTTTGGCTGTAGTTCAACAAGTTACCGAGAATATTGTGTTTTATTGGCGCTGATGTTACGGTGGTCGGACTAAACTTCGCCCACTTCCTCCCCACTAAGATAAACAATTTATCAAAACGTATTTTTTATCAATTTATGAAATACTTCCTTCGTTCACAAATTTAAGAAAAGGCTCCAGCAATCTTTATTTACTTTTTTAAATTTAACAATGGAAAAAAGTGGACGGAGTTTGGATCCGACCACCCGCAAAACAGTGCCAAAAAGCACGACATTCTCGGTAACTTGAACTACAGCCAAACAACAAGGGGGTCAAGCAAAATACATTGTTAGATAGGCAAGTGTCCAGACCTGTTCTTCTACGACCGTGGACAACACTACTCTGCCAAAATTCAAATAATAAAAAGAACAGAAAAATGTGATAGAAAATAAAAATTTAGACAAATAAATGTTAACCACACAAACTTATTCCTAAATTCAATAATACCACAGTATACAATAACATCATGATTAAAAAACATTGCTGTTACGTTACAAAAATAAGAATCTATTAACAATTGTAGCGCACATACAATGCTCTTAAAGTTCTATAAAAAGTGGATATGAACATAAGCAACAATTGAATTAAACAAAAAGAGCCAACACTTGTTATTTAAAATATGAACTGTGTGTTGTTTCTTCCGTACAATGTTAGTCAGCTGCAAAGAAAAACAGAACCAAAATAAATTAAAAGGTGCACTATATAAAATAATATAGTGTCACAAATACAGGAAATCCCTCTTAAGACATTCCCACTTTTAAGACGTTTTCCTGGTTAGTATGTTTGAAATTTTTATTCCTGTCAGGAACTTCTTAACAGGGTTGTACTGTATAATACTGGCAATTTATTACTTTGAACAGGCCACTTTGTCATATACCAAACACATTTCATTTTTAAATCATCATTATTTTACTGGCACATATTTGAAACTGCTTAATGATACCATATAAATTTCCCACTGCAATTTTCTCACATCTTGTTTGCTAAAATAGTCTGCGGCATAGTATAGGCCTACATTTTTTTTACATTGTTTTCATACTTACACAATTTCAATGAATATTACAAATACACTAAAGCCATGAGAACAGTGCTATCTACGACATATGACAAAATCTCTGTAACCCAAAATAATTACAGCAAACTGAATACACTAGCTGACGCAGCTGACTAACTAGTTCATTATTCACTACACTAAATCATGTTTCTTTTAAAAACTTCAGGTTAGCACCAAAATTACTACAGTTTTGATTATGCTGTACTTTTCTCATTTTCAGTAGTCACATTTTTCATGTAACAACATATGCACAATCAACAGGACAATGCATTAATAAACAACAAATTTCAACTGTATGTCCATGCTGTTTATCAATGATTGCCACTACCAATTATGTATTTGCATTGCAATGTATGTACTCATTTCACTTTTAATGATTACTTCATTCTTCCACACAGGAAGCAAAATTAAACCAAGGAATTCTACAAATAAAATACTGTATGTATAAATTTACATTATTTTCGAGGTCGTAAGCAGCTGTGAGCTTCAGCGAGCAAAAATTCATTTCTCAAGAGTACATAATACGAAAAGAGTTTAGTACAATGGCAAACAATATTTAAGTTTCCTATTTAAATGACAGCAAAAAATTGTACCACAATAACTGTTATAAATGCTGCTTAAATGGCTGTTAACTACAGTAGAGCAAAACATTGTGTGTATTTAAAAAAAAGTAT
>PNEQ01129469.1:12471-35473 GCA_003012365.1 Medauroidea extradentata
GGGGGGGGGGGGGGGGGGGGGGGGGAATCGGAAGGAATACAATTGTAAATCAACATGGTTAAATAGGCCTTCACACTTCAAAAATGACTGCCCAAAATCAAGAGCGTACAGTAATATCCAGGCATCAGTGCAGTAGCAGCAAAAAATGCTAAAAGTAGCTAGATAAGCCAGCGGGTCCTTTGTCACAGTCTCCAAGCACAGCTTGGCTTAGCAGCCAATGAGGGTGCTTCCCCTTTAAGATTAGGCATTGGTAGGGATGGTGAAATTTCGTGAATTCAATGACCTGCATGATAGAATCAAATATGCTATCTATACATACTCAAGCCCTGTCTATTTGATCACTGTCTGCTGTTCCACCGAATAGCAGCTAGTGGACAAATAGTCGGGACTTTAGTATGCATAGGATATTTGAGTTTAACATGCAGGTCACTGAATTCATAAAATTTCACCATCTCTAGGCATTGGGTGACCGACTGCACAGATGTGAAATTATGTGAGCAGTAACAGGTTGCACGTTTGAGCAAGCAATGTAAGTATGTATTGAGTAAATATAATTCTTCGCCTACTGAGTCTAAGCTTTGTAACATTTCTTAATTTAAGTGGTCAGATATGGACAATTAGGTGAGGGCAGAGATTCGTAGTAAGCCGCATGCTTAACGATGTTCAAATGCGATAGTCATAAATTTATATTTATATGAAACTGTGTTAGTTTTGTAGACGATACTTGCGAGTGTAGTTTCCTCTTTCGAAACAAATTTAGCTCTCATAGTTTTGTCATAAAGGTGCGTCAAAGTAACAATTTGCATTATCTGTTGCCATACAAATAGTGAAAACCAATTTATCTTACTTACATGAAATAATTCACAGTGAAACGATATACTGTGGGCTACGTAATAAAACATTTGAAAAAATCCCAAAAACCGGTTTTGTATTTTTAAAAAAATGCTGAATTTGCAACTTTTTTTGTACTTTTGTAATTTTTTTTAAAATCAAAATATTACGTTCTGGGTTCTTTAATGTTTTGTTGCATAGCTCACGGGACGTAAGTTCACAGTGAATTATTTTGTTTAAGTAGGTAAGTTGGTTTTCACTATTTGCATGGCATGACTGACACCCCGTTATGAGAAAAATATGAGAGCTAAAATTGTTTCGTAAGAGTAAAATGTACTCACAAGTATTGTCTACAAAACTAACAATATTTCATAAAAAATATAAAATTATGATTTTATCGCACTTGAACACCCTTAACAGAGGTGGCTGTGAATGCCTGGCAGCAGGATTCAGGGTTCCTTTCACATCCTTACCCAAGTCACAGAATACGTAAAAGCAAGAGCCGGTCCATGGTGGGGCATTCTATGACAGTTATGGTATCTGCTGGAGCAGAGGTGTAGTAAGGAATGTTGAACCACTGTGTTTCGTTACAACTATGGCCTGGTGAAGTGACCAGTACAATTAAGCAAACACAGTTTATCTTTTTATTATGAATAAAAAAACTGGCCTCTCAACACATCAGGAGTCACAAATCCAAAGAACTGTCCTCTAAATGGGGGTCATGCCAAGCTTAATGTTATTTGCAAAAGACTTTTCTGTCTTGTAGTGGAGTGGGGTCCCAAGGTCCTGAAGATTACTGACACAGGAATGGTTACGATTCAAAACAGAGCCATGCTCTAACGAACCTTCAGACTGTACGTCCTCTTCCAAACATTCGCCTTGCCCCTAAAGGAACTGCAGAGGCTGTCGTAAGTATTAAACAATTTTGGGCTTGGAATAAGCTGCGGCACTCCACAGTCCAATCCCAATTAGAGGTAAAGTTTATGGAAAAGTAGGTCCATCATAAAGACAATTGTTAGATTCATTAGGAGAATGTGTGGCCCAAATCAAGTGAAACCACTTACAGTACATAATTTCAGTATGCACTTGCACATCACATCTATTGATATTTGCTGCTGAAGCTCACATTAGAGAAATGCATTCAATTTTTACTGCTACAATCTTACAGTGCAGGCACTATAAATTAAGTTATAAGTTGTTCTTCAACAAACCAAAACACTCCTGGCAATTAAGAAATATTACAGAAAATTAATAATTTACAACAGTTGCCAGAAGGGAAGTTACATTGTAAAAATAAGTTACGAACATACACAAGTAATAAATAAACACAATCACAAACACACACTACTATTCAATTTTTGATTTCATACCTGCAATTAGAAAACTTTAAGTAAATACATACAACAAACATAAATTAAAAATACACAAATAGTTTTAACAAACATAAATGCTATAATTACTTACAGTCAAAAAATAATACAGATGTTAATATCACTTAAGCACTTTACGGCAACACACAATACCATAAGATCCTATAGTTTAATTGTTCCCATATATTAAATAAAATAGTGCTAGAACACACAATATGTTCTTCTCAAACCAAACAAACCCAGTCACAACAACTATTTATGCACTGAGCATAACTACATCATAAGGTTATGGTGGAACAGCCCCAACAATGATTTTGTACAGTACTTTAATGAGGTTGCAAATTGCAAGCAGAGACAATTTTTCTAGAATTTAACTTATATAAAAGTATAATTTCAATTATGCTTTTAATTTCACATGACAACAGAACCTCTGTGCATAATTTCTATTTGTAGCATTTTCCCACGTGAGTAGTTTACTTTTCCTCTTGTCCTGTTAAAATGTCTGTTACACAGACGTTAAGCTGGTCCACACTACGTAATTGTTCTTCCCGAACAAAAGATTTTAAACAGCCAAAATGTTTACCAAAGATTATCCAATTGTTTAAAACACAGCATGAAAAAATCAACATAAAACGGTAACAATCTAAAGTAGTGACAAACTAACAGGTTAGTTTAGGTTTTGCAAAAACTTTATGTGATGCCAGTATATTTGTTTACTGCTATAAAATTAACTTATTTACTCTCATTCTGAAGCCCACATTATTACTTCTACAAAATATCTCAGTGTTTTTAAAGTTGAAGTTGTTTAACCTCAGGAATCTTTGATTTTAAGGTCATGATTTAGACTTGGCTGCAACCAAAAGATGTACAGTAAGTTACAATATTTTCAAAGTAATTCCATTAATATACTATTAGATTGCAGAGGAAGCCTGCAGAGGAATGAAAAAAGAAAAGGATGGAAAACCAACCTTTTGTGATAGAAAGACTCAAAATATTTAAATAACTTAAGTCGAAAAAATCTCCAACCAGAAAAGAGTGAATGATGCAAAACGTTTTTGACTTCCAAAGTCAACATTAAATTGAAGATTATCACAGAAGAATAAAATCAGTTCGCAAGCTAGTAAATATGGCCCATTGAACAAGAAGCTAATGACTGGATGGAAATGTAAATCAGAGATATTATATTTACATGATACCAAACTAAGACTTTCAGTGTTACTACAGATGGTTCAGTATCAAGAGAGAAGGTGTATCAGATCACATTGGGTTAGGTGAAAACTATTCCACAGCATGGATTTCATACAGTGTTGTCAAATCATCAGTTAGGTTATTAAGTGCCTAAAACTACAGTAGTTATTTTACTGGCACAGACATTTAACCGTACATAAAATTTGAGATCACGTATTAGGCTATATTTTTGTGTTCGCTGCCAAATTCCACAGTCAATGTTTTCAAACATGAATCATTTTCAGTAAAAATGGTCTAGGTAATTGTTTGAATGCAATGCAAGCAAACATATAATCATTTGCATCATTTGGTATATTACAGTGTGTTGCCGACATCATTTTATCCTTCATAAGCTCGTGAAGATGTTTCGTATGTTGAAGTATTGGATGTGATTCTGAAATGTGTACAAGCTGTCAGTAATGTGCACTCATTCGGGGCATACACTACATCAAATTTAACAATTTTTTGTTAGCTGCAGATAATATGAGTAAATGTTTCATTTTGTATGACCTTGTATAAATGCCAAATTAGTTAGCACACAATGAATGAACTCTTAAATAAATGTCTTCCATTCTATGGCAAAATTATCAGAAACTACAGTCTTTTCAGAACAAAAATTACACAAGCCCATGTTACAGAATTTCCCATATTCCAGCTGAAAATTACTAAATTTGTTTGTAATAAATTGCTTGGAAAGAAACAAACCTGTAAGCATACCACATACAAATCTGTAGTAAAAGTTTTGAAAATTGATACATTTATTAGTTACAAAAAATTATGTCCTTTGATTTTGACTATTTTACGATGAAAAATATAGGCATTAAATCTGGTACAAATATTTTAAACAAATAGTAACGTATATGACTATGAAAATTTGATATACAACACAACATAAGTTCGTTAAAGCTATACTATTTGACGATATGTTCTGTATGTAATATTTCTTTTATTGTAAATTATTATTTTCTAAAGAACTGTGAAACATGGTTGCATGATCTTGCAAATGGGCCAACAATGTGTGAGCCACAGACACACAGTGCAAAGAAGGTAAATGTGAGCTACGGCTGCCATGGACAATTGCCTTCCGCTTGCCTCTCCTCTCACACACAGCCAATGTAAGTGCGGAAGTCAGGAACCCAGCAGCATTGTGCTGTTGCACAAGGATGATTAACGTTTATTCTGCTGCATGAATTTTGTCAGTGTAACTTCTAGGATTGTTTCATTGCAGCAGATCATTATTTATAAGCATTCTGATAGCATGTTACTATTGTAGAGACCTGTTGTTGCCGTCCAGCTAGCTGTGCGAAAGGAAAAAGGTTCTCGGCTGCTAGTGTAAGTTTGGTTAGAGGAAGTAAAGGTGAGTGAAGGGACCTACATTCTGCTTCGTTTCTCTCAACTGTGCCACACTATTCCTACCAAAATGGGCTGCCCTGCCATTGTGGAGATAGTGAGCTGTGTAAGGCAGGGCCTTATTGAAATTCTGGCATCCACAGAGAACAGAGGAAAAACTGCCTAGGAAATTAGAGCAGAGAGACCACACACTGCAGTTACCTAAGGTACTTACAGTCAAAAACTAATGTGGGCTGGGAAAAATTTCAGCTTAAGGTGTGCAAACAGTAATCAGAGTAAAGTTTACACATGTCCAAGAATTCACTAGAGCAGTCTCTTGATCGACTCCCAGCTACCCTGCTCTCAAGCAGGGTAAGCAGCTGTTACCAGACAAAAGTTGCCACTTGACATGAAAAAATTGTAAACATTAGACATAACCAAAACCACACTGAATTGAAACTGAATGCACAGAGTTCAAAATACTGATGAAACAAGCACAAAATGAATACTATAAATAACCTGTAAAAATTAGTTTAGTAAAACATTCAACATATATAAAATACAAAATTTTTTTTTTGGGATTTGTGCCATGTTAAACCAGCATTGCAGGCATTTGCTACAACCATGTCGAACAACAAAATTTGGTTATGTGACAGAAAATCATACCCCTCCTGAGATTTTGTAACCAAAGGATTACCACCTATCCTCTTGGTTTTCCTAAGTTCCAGTCCAATGCCATAACGAAAAATTTCCACCACAGGCCATTCAGAATAAAGTGAGCACTAAAAAAACCAATCTCAGAAAAAAATCATTAACTGTTAGTGCTATAATTAAACATTAACAATGGTTGTCTTACTCCTTGTATGGTTGACAGTGAATTACAGAAATAAGTTCCTCGTATTTTCTTTTTTAAATAAAACAATCCTGAATTTAAATCCAATTAGATATTTCTGGGTATTTTATATAAATATATAATGTATTAACTGTTAAGCCTAATTAGACTTTTGACTACACCATAACTTAAACTTTCATAACATAACTATAATGTGATGTCCAAAAGAACAGAAGCTTGCCATTGTCAGCTTACTATGATGTGCTCTGTTTGCGCCTAGTTCATAATTTTACCAAGAGATGGAATAAGCTACCTTTATAATAAATGTTATGGACACTGTGGCCATAGAGGAACAGGTCTGGACCACGGTCTTAGAATTACAGGTCTGGACACTACCCTATCTACCAATGATATTGAGTTGACCCCTTTATGACAAAGTGCCACTAGCAATGCTTCTAGCGGCCACAACACGAGTTTGCTCCTTGTAGATCCATTTGTGCAATGTTAAAACAACATCAACGTGCCAGTGGTGTCAATCAATCATAAGAGGGTCAATTTTAAACTCCAAGTGTCCAGACCTGTTCCTCTGTGGCCGTGGCCTGGACAATGGCATTATTTTAACACAGTGTAAATGGAACTACAAGTAGCATGTTTGTGTGTGATCCAGTGTATTGCATTGTTTAAACAACACTATTATGTTAGTGTCACTTTCAGTCATAAAGGGGTCAACTTAATAGCATCAGTGGAACAGCTAGTATCTAGATCTGTAATTCTAAGACTGTGATGCACACATTGTATATGTGGAAATATAAAATACGCAGCACCACAATTTTATCACACAAGTAGAAACATTAGAACAAAACGTACAGAATACTTCCAAACAATCTGAAGTTAACTGTTATTCTGTGATTAGTTACATTTCATGACTGTCAGATTTTGTCTTTGGAATTAATTAGTACTCACAACCTGTACTATAAAATATGTAAAAAAAGACAGAAGCACAAGTACTTGAATGTAGGTACTTGACAGATACGCATAAATACAGAAGACGGCACAAAATTGCGGAAGCATGTATCGCGACGTTTCGCTGCTTAGAGCAGCTTCCTTGGGCGAAGAGACATGTTCCACGATTTCGTGCCGTCCTCTGCATTTGAGTGTATCTGTCAAGTACCAACACGTAAGTACCTGTGCTTCTGTCTTTTGTACACACTGATAGCCTAGAGGCTTCTTCCTATCATTTACAATATATTACTACTACAAAATAGTTAAAGTAATGTCTCAATTCTTTTTTGAATGACTTACTTTATGGCTAGGGTATAGGTGTTAAAATGAATTGTGAAGCAACTGCTAGGTACTTGGTGCTTAATTTTGTGGCAATTACATTTTTGATTTCATTATTTTCTTCACATCTAACAACTGCACGTAACATATGTACTACAACAATAACTAATTTGTTTAGTTTCATGTGTTATGTTTTATTATGTGCTAACGAAGATTTGAGGTTACATCTCCCTGCCTTTAAATTCTGAAGAATTGAATTATCATAAAACATGCAACAAAAATTATAGTCAAGTCATTTTATTGTGAAGTAAAGATGTTTTCATTTCTTCAGAGCTTTGGCTAAGAGGACAAAATGAATGTAACATAGGTTTTTTGACAGCTAGCCTACGAGAGTAAGCTGTTCGAGTATATTATTTTTTAAAGTTGCGATTTAGCAGGGGTTGTAAAGTATCAGGATCTTCAATACATGTCAGGGTTTAGAAGACGCTTGTCACCCAGGCTACGGTTTTCACTTAAATTTTCTTACGGCATGCAAGTTTTCGGGCTTAAATAGCCTAGTAAATTATTTAAGGGCACGGTTCACCTCAGTTTTAAAAATCTTTTTTTATTTTTATATTTGTACCAGATATTTTTTTATCTTATTTTAGACATAAATTGTGAAAAAATCTTCCTCTTAGGAAATTGTGTATCTCTCATAGTTTTTGTGTAATGAGTTGTAAACGTAAAAATTTGCATTTTACAGTTTTATGTACACCACTAAAACCAACAGACATACCAAACCGAAAAAATTCACAGCGTACAACAATGTTGTAGATTATGATTTGACATATATAAAAACAAAAAATAGAATATTTTTGTATTTAATAACAAATGCTGAATTTTGAAATAAAAATTTAAAAATTTCAACAATGTTTAAAAAATATGAAAAAAATATTTAAAAATATATATATAAAAAAAAAACACACACACGTATATATATATATATGTGTGTGTGTATGTATATATATATAGATATATATATATATAGAGAGAGAGAGAGAGAAAGAGAGAGAAAGAGAGAGAAAGAGAGAGAAAGAGAGAGAAAGAGAGAGAGAGAGAGAAAGAGAGAGAAAGAGAGAGAAAGAGAGAGAAAGAGAGAGAAAGAGAGAGAAAGAGAGAGAGAGATAGAGAGAGAGAGAGAGATAGAGAGAGAGAGAGAGAGAGAGAGAGTTTTTAAATGTGTCAAATCACAGCCTACAACATTGTTATACACTGTGAATTTTTTTGGTTTGTTATGTCAGTTGGTTTTAGTGGCGTACATAAAAGAGTAAAGTGCAAATTTTGACGTTTACGACTCATTACGCAAAAACTATGAGAGATACAAAACATTTTCCTAACAAGAAGATTTTATCACAATTTGTCTAAAATAAGAAAAAAAATATCTGTTACAAATACAAAAATTAAAAAACCTTGAAAAACTGAGGTGAACCACGCCCTTAAAAAGATGTAAATCTCACGGAGTTTCTTCCCGGTTCATGTCGATGTCCTGTCTGAGAGCCGTCGCAGTCCTACCTGAAAAATGTCCCATGAATACCACCGAACTTGAAAAATAACATTGACTCCAACATCAAACCCAAGGTAAAATTTGCAGTCACAATTTTCATTACTGGCAGTTTTAACAATTCTAATAAAAGACACTTATATTTAATTATTTGATAACTTTGATACTAATAGAAACAGCATCAGTACTGTTTGCTAAACTACACCCCCGGGAAGCAAGACCATTATGTTCTAACAAAGGAAAAAACATATTTTACAATACTTATTATTTGCGTCAATTAAGAAAAAACGTAATTATTTTATTATTATGTTAATGCACTACTCACAAAGGTTAGCTGTCATTTTTATAGTTTTTTAAAAAATAGCTAAATAAGTAATCTTCAATTTTTTCTCATTTGAATTTTATAGTCGTCTTTGGTTTGTTTGCTGGTTAAATAGAGCCTGGTGAGTTTCCCTTTTCTGTAAAATTTGCTAACTTGAAACCATAGTTTTAGAGGTAGTTTTATTTTCAGTATTGCAGCAAATTTGTTGAAATTTGTTTTGGCTTAGTAGGTTTGCGAAAGGCAAACATTTCTATGCCTTGGTATCAGTGTCACAGGTATGTTTGTGTTAAGAGGTTCATACATTACACACACCTAAACAAAGCTAGCCGAGGCACACAATAAGAAGACTGGGCATCATACAATTGTGAAGTACAATACGTATATGTGTGGGTTCATTGATGGCACAGAACGGTAGTAGGGTATTAGTGGAAACTTTGTTGAACAAAGTGCACACATTTAATTACACGTGTCTTATTTGTGATTGTGTTTGTCTTATTAGAATGACAAAATTAATTGCATTTTATGAAGAGAAGGTAAAGCAAAAAAATGTTTAAATTTCCTAAGTTCGGGAGTTCTGTAAATAGTACATACATTTCCTGAATATGTATTTAGTGATGTACTGATTAAAAAAGATATTGGCCTGAAGGTACAACAGTAAAAGACATTTGAGAAAATATTATTTGAAACAATTTTTGAGATATTTGCCATCATTTGCCACAGCAACAATTTGAAAAAAGCTGAACTTCAATGTATACACTTCAATTGTGAAAATTGTTGACATTTTATGTATAAATGTGTAATTCTGTTATGTCTTGAGGTCTCGGAAGGGGGTACAGCGAATAAATTAAAGAGATGACACACAAAACTATGTACGGTACATATACAGAAGTTAATTCACAGGTACAATAATAACCTACCATAAATGATAACTGGTGTTCCTTGTGAATTTAATGAGGACATTGCCTAAGACAGGTTTCTGAGAAGTGAATTGTATATAAAAAAAATTCTATATAAAAAAAATTACGTAGCAATTTCTTTTATTTAGATGCAGTGGAGCGATATGAACTGGCTGAAAATATGAAATTACGCAGTGCTTTTGAGAATGCTTACTTTATCCTGAACCACCTATAGTTACACTCAGATCCAAAAAGCAGCCTCTTCTCTCATCCCCCAAATACTATTCTACCATTATTTGCTGCTTGTGCTACTCATGTCAACAATCACATTCTGCCTCCTTTATTTCATGCTTTCCCAGTCGTCTTTTGAAAGCTATATTCTAACCACGTTACTACTTATCTAAGTAATTTTAATTGAACTGACCAGTTAGGTGATAAGGACATTAGTGTTCTATGTCTGAAGCCTGGCTGTAATAAATACAGTAAATATTCAAAGTACATATTCAAACAGATTAAAACTTGAAAATATAGTATATTTAATACTACCCCAAATTTTGTCAGTTATTTTAAAAATCTTATTACAAAATTAGGCAAACACTATAGTTGAATACACAATCTCCGATATTTAACAGAGATTCCTCGTTGACCTCTAGTTGGTTTTGTGAAATTGCCTACCAAAGAACAGAATGAAATCCAGCAAATTACTTCATACACAGTTCACCTTCTCTACAAAAGAGGACCACGTAAAAATACAGAACCATTTACTTCTGACTTTTCATGTGCAACTTGCTGATTTTTGTGATTCACCTGCCCATGTCTTTTCCTGCCTGCATTACATGCAACTCTTTTCACAGAGCCAGCAAGTTTTTATACAGAGCAAAAGTTTGTAGCTTAACAAATGTTGCCAAATACACATGAGTATACTAACTGCAAACTATACAAATTATGTGAAGTACCGGTATACGTAAGTTTAGACACAGTAAACTGAAAGAAAAATTAACATAATCTAAGCAGCATTCAAATGAAGCGAAAAATTTTTCTGTAAGTTATTATCAAGAGTGCATAACAAAAACTCAATAAAAAGACTATCATTAGCATTTAAATTAAAACTGCACAAAAATTCATTGTAAGTGGTGTTTACAATATCAAAAACTACAACTTTTTAGCAATATTTTTTTTGAAAACCTTAATTAGTAAACATATTTAGGCCATGTGTTGCTCCAAACTGTACAGAGAAAGCATTCAGAGTGAATCCATGCCTATGTATTAAAGAGAAAGTAACATATTATCATTATTTTTTATAGCTGGACTCAGAATTGTACAGATGGAAAAAAAAAATACCAGGTCAGTCAACTGATTTCGAAAAAGCGAAAAATAGTTACATAAAAATTTTTTTGTTTTCCATTATTTTTAAACATTTATACGAGGTCTGTGATTCTGCATATCAGAAATACACTAAATTATTACCACATGTCTGGTCATACAAAGTTTTCACTTGAGTTCACACAACCTAAGTTTTTAAATCCAACTAATTTTAATTAATATTTTTTAAGTATTAATTTAAAATCGATTTGCACTAACAAAAAATTGTTGGTGGAAAGTTGCATTTAGCAAATTTAAGTAATTTCTGAATCTAGAGGGGTGGGGAGTTTGCAGTGGAGAAATTATTGCCAGCTCCTTTAAACTCTAAAAGAACTTCCGTGTCTATATTGTTTGTTAACTTTTTAGCAGACAATTTCCACATCTCTAGAGGGCAACCTCAGCTACAAAATCACAGACATATACAAAAATGTATATATAAAAACCATCTTCATAAAATGCTTAGCCTACTTCTTGTTTCAAATCTCGTTACAAATTACCACAATTACCACACAATTTCATTTTTCATAGATTAAAAGTGTTAACACATACTGTATATACATGCTGAAATTGATCAAAATACATACAAAGAATATTTGCATTCAGACTTTGTAGTATTAAAAATTGTTTCTAAAGTTACAAGCTTGGCTATACTATTAGTACTGTGTCATAAAATGCTATAATGTTCAATTTTTTTAAACCACCCTGCTTGCCTGCATTTACTTCAAATGTATGGTAAACATACCAAGTAAAGGATGAATGATACTGTATTATAAAATATAAAGTGCACGTACTTTCAACTATGCAGCATGTTCATCTTTGTTCTCATCATTTTCTTGGAACAAATTCTGAATGAATAATATTACCTCATACGTGACTGTGGTAAATGTCTTCCATGAGCAGTTATACGAGAAAATCTTGAGGTCCATTTTAGGCATATTACAACATGCACGTTCCAACTGTCTGTGGTGCAAACTAAGTTTGTACCCAGCACTTTCGTCTAGCTATTTTGATTTTCGCATTGTAGGGCTGTCAGGTGGTGTGATGGAGATCGCTTCAGGTTTCACAGACAAGGACTTGCGAGCAGTTGTTTTGAAAGACAATTTCTTCAGTGGACGCGGTGATATTCCATGCAAACCCCCATCTGTTAGCACCGTCTCATTTCCTGCAATATACAACAATTCAGTTGTTAAAAACATAAAATAAGAATACTGCATACACATGAACAACATGAATGAACTGTACTCTTCAACATTCAAGATCTTTTAATTTTACTTTCCCTGAGAAAATTCAACATTTATTTATAGAAAAGGTCAATAATTCTATTTTTAAAATCTTAATTACTGTACATAGTAGTAACACTTACTTAAAATGGCTAATATAATAAAACAAATACATTATTTATTTTGAGAAGTTTGTGCCTACAGAAATAAATACCACAGTGCTTAGGTAAAACACACTTTTAATGTGTTAAATAAAATTTCCTAAAAGCACACAGTCTATCACATTTTCTTTACAGTTACAGTTAAGCAACGAAAATTAAAAGGGAACTTAAAAAAACAGATTTATAGTAGTATTTTTATTATTATTTAAAAATGCTTATTCTTAACCCAGGAGAAAAGTCAGCTATACCCAATACTGACATATGCAATATCTGATAGGTCGAGACAAGTGTTTTTCGATATGTGTGAAATTACAAAATTTTAGTGAAATTTCCGATATTTTTTTTTAAATTGCAAAATTTATATATTGTGTGAAATTACAAAAACTGCACAATTTTGATGTGAGTGTAGGACGGAACAAAAATACATCAGACAAATTGTTTCTATGCGAATAAACAAAAAAACTAATTTTCGACACTAACAGACAGTTACAAAATGATAATCAAAGTTAACGTGTAAATGTTTAAGTTAAGTGATGAAACAGGTTTGTTTATGCTTGTATTATGTGCTACCCATATTTTTCATTTGTGATACGTAGTGATAAAATAAATACGATATATTTTAGCAGGGCCAAATGAACTATGAATAAAAAAAGGTACGTTTAAAATGGCGTTGACATATATTTTGCCAAAATTGACGTGTCTTGAAATGAAAGAAAAAATTTTCTTCACACATAGTGTAAATGTAAGGGACAAATGACAAATTTTACTGACGGAAAAACAATGAATACAAGGATAGAATTGCTGTTTCATGAAAAGGAAATATAGAAGCAAAAATGCAAAATAATTCATCATCACAGTGTTTTTTACTGTCAAATTATCAATACTCTGCCAATGCTGTTTCAAAAAATTTAATATAAATAAATGTACTTTACAGTTTTAAATTGTTAGATACTATGGACAATAGTGTAAGGTTAAAAAATCTAGTTAGACATAACTTAATGGCAGATTTTCTTTTGCATTTTTTCTAGTGTATGATTTTACAATTAGAATAAATACTGTACTATTCCAGTGACAAAAGTCTTTTGTAAATTCTAACACCCATTCCATTCATATGTACTGTACAACCTTCAGTGCATACATGGAAAAATATCAATAATATCTGCTACCATAAATTACATAAATTGAATTGCATGCTGGAAACAAAAAGTGTACACAAAATAAACAGGCAGACGCCTTAAACATCTCATGTAGAGCAAACACAACAAATTAATAAATAGATCAGTACCCAGAGGAATTACGTATTGAAAAAGAAGAACAATGAATATAAGACTGAATGAATAGCAAATTAATTATTAATTAAAATATTGGGCATTCTTAAACAAAAGAAAATTGAAAAATAGAAAGTAAATGTAAGTACATAGTGCATATAGCATAGTAATCACTTAAAATGATAAACAGGGCCAAGTAAATCCTTTAAATAATACAGTATGTTCCCTGGAGCACACCTCTGACAGTCTAAATTAAACTAAACGAAACAAGATGTCAAGAAGATAACCAATTTATAAAACAATAAAAATAATTCTATGCATCCCAATTACAAAATTTATTGAAATCCTAGTTGTAACCATGGATGTAAAGTGGTGGTGATGAAAAAATGTGACAGCATTATTGTGACGAAGTTAGCTGAAAGAAGCAATGAGAAGATATCCGGGAAAGGACACGTAGAAACAACACCAGATGGTGACAGTGGAATTACGTAGGTTTACCACGAAACAGACTCCAAAGGCAGATTAAACTCTGATAGAAGAGAGCTCTGGTAGAAGCAATATTAAAAATTAATTGAAGTTAAACTCCGAGAAGTCAAACTTAAATAGCATAAAACTTTAAGATGGCGTAAACTTAAACCCTCCACTAAAACAAAATAAAAGAAATTGGAGAATTAATAAACTTAAGAGCCCATCAAAACAAAATGGTGCAACATGCAGATGCAGTAGAGAGATTTACCTTGGAGGGAAGACCAGTAGACTTACATCTTGAAGCTCGTAGAAATGTATAAGTAAATAAAATGAATGCCTCAACAATCACTTCTGCACTTAAAAAATTACTACACAATACATGACGTGAAAGATACAAAAATTACACAGGGCTTAAGTCCTACAGATTAAGTCCTCCTGTAACACAGGAACAACAGGACAATGACTAAGTAGTTCAGGCTGCTGCCACAAGATTGCATGGATATGTTCAAAATGACCAACGAGCGGAGGAACGGACTATGCAAGGCTTGACGTGATAGAAAAAAACAGTACAAACGTGACATACTTTATGTCTGCAGACGGCTGAATACAGTAGACACAGGCTGAAACTGTAAGTCTAGCACGCTGTAAGGATGCGCTGTCACACGGACACTGGCACTGTGAGAAACAAGGCTTTAAGCATGTACGGTATTTCCTGTGGGTTGTATTAGGAGGAAATAAAGTTGTCGCGGTGGTGAAATGCTGGCTATGAAGCAGCTTGTCTGGACTCAGAGACTTAAAATAAATAACAGTACAGCAAGCAGAGAAAAACTGTTGCAAAATAAATAATCATAGTATCCATCAATTACTAATACATGTTAAATTCAATCAATACATCTACTTCATAATAAAAATAATAAAAAATGTGCCAAAAAATACAAATAAAAATGTCATAACACTGATAAAATGGGACAGTACCTAATTGTGTATTAGTATATAGTCCTAACTATATCATAACGTGCTGAAAGAAATGTGTAGATTTTTAATCATTAAATAAGCAGATTTTTATTTAAATATTTAACTTAAGTAAGATATTACATATATTCGTTACCGCCAAAGTATATGCTCGCGTGTGTCTACTGATAGAATATGTACTACTACATGAAAAGTTATCAGAGTAAATTAAAAATATGATTCATAAATATGCTTTATTATTGTTGAACAGTGTACAAGCAATGCATTTTTTAATACATCAACGGAAGTACTACAAATGACTGCAATAATCAGAGTGCCAGTCAAACTCCTATCATGAAACTCCATATTGTGATTCTTGTTATTACTGCTGATTTTGTGCAATGTGTAAGAAATACTGTAATTTGACTAAAATTCATGCCATTCATACTGATCTTAAATACATGGATAAATCAGAACTTATGAATGTTTCATAACTAGTACAGTATCTTGCTAATCTATCATCAATAATTCCACCTAACAACTGGTTAATATGAATAAAATACAGTGAATATCGAATTTTTTTCCACCGTTTGTCTTCCCCACTACAAAAATATCTATCTCTTCTCTCGCTTCTTGACTTTTGACACTGCCCTATTCCTACGCCCTAATTGTACAATCGAAAACAGTTCCTATTTTCAATAAAACAAACAAAATAATAATTCTGATAGAGCTACTATATTACGAAACGTAACACTGTCTGTCTGGAAAACTACTGTGTCTTGTTTCGTCTCTTCGTTGTGTCGTTTGTCTTTTCTGTATATGTCTGTTATCTGTTGCGTTTTGTCTCGTCTATTTGTTGTGTCTTTTTGTTATTTTTCTGTTCATGTCCGATATTTGCTGTGTTTTTTGTTTCATCTCATCGTTGTGTCGCATGTTACTTGGTTTTTTATTTTATTTGTTATTTTTTTCATTTATTATCTGTTTGTTCCTTGTTTCTATTTGACCCGATTACATTTTGGAATTTCTTGTTGTGTATGTATCTTGCTGACTAAAGCATACTCTGCTTATATTATGGTTTTCTTTTATTTGTTTAGTTTTCTTTGACAGTCGTTCAATTTGCAATGGAGTACGTCCAAGAAACTGAATTCAGTCATGCATTCCCATTGCACAGTTCTTTCAAAGATCATTCATACCTACTATGTTGTACTTACATCTGTTAAAACCATACATATTATGAATATTTTTTGGCAAAGAAATATTTCACTTAACTTTTTCTTCAAATTCTGTAAACTTACCAGTTTTGACATGAAGTTTTGCATTTTCAGACATTCTTCGGGCACACAAAATCACCTTTTATTTTAATCATACTCTTGCAAATATAATTGCTTCTACTAATAATGGACAGAAGCACAAGTACTTACGTGTTGGTACTTGACAGATGTACACAAAAATACAAAAATACACAGGATAACTGTCATCCTCTTTATTCTTGTGTGTATCTGTCAAGTACCAACACTTATTGTCGATCTCATGTATTATTCCACATTTTGAAGTTTATTTCTGAGAAGTGTGTCTGTAAACAGGATTGTGGAAACTGTGCTTTTCCAGGAAGCCAGGTAAGTTTAAAATTCCAAACACTGGAACTACCGGGCACATTTCACAGAAGATAAATGTCAAAATATGAAATATGTAGTTACACGAGACAGACTATAAGTACAAGTGCTTCTGTCTTTTGTACATACTGATAGCCTAGCAGCCTCTTCTTTTATATTTTAATAATGGAGACAGTACTAATAAAACTTCCATTAAGTTGGTCTGATAATTCTAGCAACTATCTTGTCACACATTCTAATCTTGGTTACAATTTTTAAACATGGTAAGGTATTAATTATCTTTTGTAACAACTGGGGTGGTATCTAGGACAACAATTCAATATTTACATGATTCTGAAATATTTTCGCACCAAGTGCAACCACGTAAAGTAATAATTCCGCAAATATATTAATTTTCAAGTTATTAAGCTTAAAAATGACATATTTTTAAACGCCGCCGTATACATTGAAAACATGTTCTTATTGGCTAACAATGTATGATGTACTTGAACAGCTGCTTTTGTTTGCTGCCCTCCCGCCAACCATTATAGTAGGTTTTGTAATTTTATATCAAGTTAAAAAAAAAAGAGGGCAAATTTAATGAACCCGGTTACTTAAAAGCTAACTCGTAAAATTTGCTTGTTGTCAATGCATGCACCATTGCAATTGAAGATTTTCTTAGTTAATAATGAAGATTTCACTAATACTGAGTTGAGAGGACTGAAGACAGCAAGGTAGCCATCGCACATTGCGACATTTAAGTGGTAGGTTTGAGTTAATGTCAGTTTAATTCACATTCTGGAGTAAAGACAAACTACTATGAATCCATTTTATTGCGTAAAATCCGCTCAAGAGTAATACTACATGGTTTGAAATCAACCATATGAAGGTCACATGCATCCAGAAATGAACCTACTGAGCTAACAGTTTGAATGTGTTTAAGAGGGCATGGGACATGTGGTTCCGAGCCATAAAATCTACACTCACGGCGCAGGATATCCTATGCAAAACAGTTACGCACGTTGAAATCTGGCTATTACTAATCTATTGGGTAAGGTTGGATCTTAGATTGCCATTGTTCAAAATTTCGGTATGTGTTATATTATTTTAAATTACATAGCCTTGAAAATGATGAAGTTTAGTAGTAGACTAATACTAACAAATTTTCACTGGAAACAAAAAAACCAAACAATGTCAATCCACAACACATTTGTGTAGATGAGTTTGGAAACTGTGGGATGCATACAGAGGCAACCACAAATGCAAAATCTAATTTGCCGCAAGTCTCATAACAGGCCTTTCAAGAATAATTTGGGGCCAGTTAGGGACGACGTAGTTCAGGCTTCTGCCCACAGCAAGCTTGCTCTCCGCGAGCAGGTATTCATTACATTATCACATAGCTGGTGTCGTGCGTGTTGAAGCCAAGGTACTGATAAATACTGGGTATGCTAGCATTAAATTTTTGATTTGTCCGCACAGCCAGCCAGCAAATACATACGTACTTCGAGCATGCACGAAACGTTGAAACTAAACTCATCATATATCAAAAACCACAGAGTTAAATGACGTTAAACATTTTTACAGTGTAATTAAAGATTGTCCTGCCAATGATGGTACCCCGTTTATTTTCCTTATGTAACTAATTTAGTAAAGAAAATTTCTATTTTTTATCATATTTTTATTTAAAAATACGTTTAATTTAATGAACAACGTACCATACTCTCTTTCTTTGCATCTGTATAACTCAAGAAAAACTTAAATAGAAAGAGCAGTCTTTTTAAAATGTACGTAACACACAAACTACAGCAACACGCATTCAAGTCGTGGAATTGTTTTAAATAAAGTAGTTTCTGCAGTAAAATCCATTATGGCTTGAGCTCTGAAGTCCGAAGAAGTATAAATATTAATAGTAGTTGGTTTGCGTGGCAATAAAACGCAATTTACTTCGAACAAAATGTAAACTATAGCACAGTCTGCAAAATTAAGTCAGACTGCATGGTTTAAGCATCAAGAAGAGACCTAATAGCCTTCGTGGGGCCGCAATGGTCGAGGGGTCAGACCTCTCGCCCCCCACCAAGGCTATCTGGATTCGATTCCCGGTGGGGTCAGTCCCTGGATTTTCGCATGTGGGAATCGTGCCGGACAATGCCGTTAGTCGGCGGGTTTTCTCGGGTGAAACCCACAGAAGTATTGCGATTTCTCTAAGGTAACTTCCCGCAGCCGAAGACACCCAAAAGTACTTAAAATTCTAACATGACGTGATGGGACATTTTACGACTGGCTCAGTACATATTCGGCCAGTCATAAAATGTCACACTTCTAAGGGCCACAATTCTGTCTAAATCCACTCGGGGTACCTTCGGCAAAGAGAAGTTGTTAATATAAATTGTAATAATTTAATGAACTCCCAAAGAATCATTGGCAGATAGCAGGTTCAAAACTTCATCGAGTAAACCAATTTTTCTATACTAAAATGTATGGTTGGTCACGTTGCTCACACACATCATATCACAATGGTACAGACTGTTAACATTGCAAGAACTAAACATACTTATGCAGAATCACTTCAGCTTACGTTCACAAGCCTGAAAAAGACTATTCTAACATTAAAATTAATTCCATCCTAAAATGAAACCCATACATTTATGATTGTTCTTGGAGATAAATTGATTACGCATCTGTGTTCCAGGGATTTAATGCTGTTTTTTTTTACCAATTGGATACATTTTAAAAAGAATAAAACAATTTGCAATTGATCTGGCATCACAAATCTTTCTATGTTTATGAGCATGTCATTTTTCTAGAAACAGTTTTTCCACGAACACCATGGAACTGCCTGTAAAATGTTAATGTTCATTATTTGTGTGACTAAATAAATGTTAAAGAATTAAAAACACACACACACATATATATATATATATATATATATATATATATATATATATATATATATATATAACATAGCGTAGTTTCAAAAAGTATACTGAAAGATAGAGGGGATAAAAAGTGTTGTGTGATACGGGATTCGAACACAAAAATAATGTGTTACCATTACGCTACCACATACCCTTAATTTTAGAATATTTTTAATATTCATAGAATTATATTTTCCTATTGCATGCCATAATTCTAAAATATTGCATAATGTTTGAAGGTAATTACTTTTTAAAGTTTAATATGTCAGCAGACTGACAAAATGAACCAGGAAATGTTTATGACATGGTAATATGTTAGAAACTCTGTGTATTTTTTTTATCTGTATGGACTTTACACCTAAATAACAATTCATTTTTTTTCCCCTTCAATGTAGAGCACATCAACCTCCACACAGGCATTTCACTTTTGCTCGTGTTCATTAATTATTGCTTGTAGTTGGGAACATTATTGACATTAATTTACATCTTACGTAGAGTTCAGAAAATTATCGGATTTGTAATCGCCTAGCGTTTATAAAAAATAACTGGTGTTGTTGAATCTCAGTTAAATTTACTTTGTATCAATTAGGCAAATACCGTATTTACTCGTGTATAATGTGCACTTTTATTCCAAAACAACTGATAAAAATTCAGGGGTGCCCACTATAGACGGAAAATAGAAAAAAATATGTGGAAAAAAGACTGTCATGAGAAAAAAGAGGGGGAGGGGAGAGAAGGCAGAATTGTAAACTGGCGGGTGTCAAGCGTGGGAGGCAGAGAGAGAGAATGTTTCTCACAGCCTGGTTCCATCATCACTACACTTCCTTTTCTTCTTCTCTACCCCCTCCACACCACTATTCTGTTGTAACTGTTGCTGCTAAAACCCTATTTTGTTTTGTTTGCCGTGGCAGGAACGTTTGTGGGTGGGCGGAAGCAATATGAGAAGTTAATTTCGACGTCTCGTGATAACCATCTTTCCGAGGAAAGGAAGGAAAGGAATAAAAAAGGGCGAGACTGTTCTTCCCCCCCTCCCCCTGGGGGGAGAGGGAAGGCAAGGCAAGCTGGTGGTTGGGGCCCTACAGTCCTCTGCTTGTAGCCACCCCCTGCCGCATTCCTGAGCCTTCTTCCTTCTAAGCGTGGGTTGGACAGTAAATAAAAAAGGCAAGCTTGCTCTGCTGTCGTGGCACGTTATCTCGTTTAGTTAGGGTGGAGGGGGTGCATGCTGGAAGCTGCGGACAGGACACAGCACAGTAAGAGTGGGGAGGGGGGAGTGTTGTCCAGGCGCAAGTGAGCGGGGCGTTATTCTAGGAATCATGCTGGAAGTAGTCGGTAAGTGTGAGTAGTTGGTGGTTCACAGCCTGCGAGCGTGCTTGTACAATTCTAAAATCTTAAAGACAAGCAACAGGCTGTAGTAAGTAGTCTGTTGTCTGGAGTTTTCGATTTACGTCTCGAGAACGACAATTTCCAGACACCTCGCACACGAGGCTTAAAATGATGGCCAACAAGAAGCCGTCGATTATCACGTCATGAAGTGCATCCGAGCTAAAAAATGAAAAAGAACATGGCGTGGCTGAGATTTGTTTTAAAATTAAAATTGTTTGGTACATTAAACGTTTTTGCAATGTACAAATGATGTAAACATTTGCTGCACAGTAGACATAAAAATTATATTAACAACTGCAATAACCGTTTTAATGTTGCGTGTTGTTAAAATAAATATTTTTAAAGCAAATGTTTACCTCGCTAAATAATGTAATGATTACATGGTATTGGTAGCTACAGAGATTTTGTTTCAAGTCCACATTTCATTATGAGTAGCAAATAGTATAAAATAAACTCTAAAAACGTAAATTTGAAACGGGAGCAATCAAGATTAATTTAGTGCAGTTGTTGATGTAGTTGACCGAGTCACCACTAGGGTCGTTGCAGCTCCTCCCCGATGCTTGCTACTCTCTAATGGTGGATTGAGTAACTTTATTTACACATCAGCTAAGAGAGATTTTCGTATCACTCTAAATGAAAACATACCACTTTAAATGTTACAAACAGCACTTCATATAATTTTATAAATCGTAAATGGTAGAATAGAGCATGTTTAAATTGGTCTCAAAAACAACATAAACAACAGATTCTATTATTCTTGCAGTCTTCAGTCGAAGCGATACAAGTACGGCGGCGTTGGTGTGTGACAATATTTCCCAGCATTCAGCAGCAGTCTTGGCCCAAGTAGCCCTGTCGGCAGGCCGGGAGGATATGACAAGCTTTCCGTTGTCTTGACTAGGACAACGTGTATTTCTTTCGGGCGAGAATAGTGACTTACCTTGCATCGTGAGTACTTGGTAGTCTGTATCCTGCCATTTTGAGTTTGTGAATCTGAGAATAGTGACCTTGGTAGGCTATCTATAGATAGCTGCAGACATGACAAGCCACACCTCTCATCCCCTTCCCCTCCATCATCATCCTCTCCGCTCGTCACACTCTAGCCTGTGTGAGTCATCTTTCCTCTCTCTTTTCTTTGTTAGCCAGTTCCTTGCATTAACCCCCCCCCCCCTTGCCCGGGCCAATCCATTGTAGCCTCCCCCCAGCTGTTTCACGGTTTTTTACTCCCATGATTTTTTACACGGTAGCAAGGCACATAAATTATTTTCCTTGGAACTTGTTGCAAAAAATGTGGTGCGCTTTATACACTAGTATATTACCATGTGAATACGTTGTATTGCATGTTGTGATCTGTTTTCAATTAAACTGTTACATAAGTGATGTAACATGCATTAATAAAACAATACAGTAGAACCCTGTTATAACATTTCTGGATATAACATTCAGTGTAGTTCAAGCGCTCGCCAGAGCAGGTTGTGTTTCTCGAATGCTCCTGCTAGTCCGGTTCTCAGAGGGCTAAGTATTCTCTGTCGTCGGAAATATGTTTCGTTCGCCGAAATCTAAAGTGCTTTCTGGTTCTGATGAATCATCTTCTAACGTGTGTGACAAATCCTCCGATGATTTTCCAGGCTTTGGTGCCAACCTGCCGGGCATTTCAGATATTGCTGCGCTGAAATTGGGTCAGGACAATATTGTTTCTATTCTAAATAGCTTAGCCGACAAGCTGGATCAACTTTCTAATGAAAACTGCATCCTGAAGACCCTAGTTCACGACCAGGGCAAAGAGCTTTGTTTCATAAGGGACGCTCTAAAAAAGGTGGAAAATTACTTGGGTCTAGATAAGTCTACTCATGATCATGATTTATTACAGCGAAAGGACATCGATGAGATTAAGGTATCCCTGAAGAACTTAGAATCTTTCAGTCAGTCAGTGAAACCCCAGACTTTCAGCTCGGTAGCTAAGAAAGGCCAGCAACATGAAGCACAGAGACCAGACAAGCAGCAGCCACATGGGTCGTCAAAACTTCCGCAAGCTCAGCAGTCCAGCGCTACGTCAG
>PNEQ01129470.1:0-35373 GCA_003012365.1 Medauroidea extradentata
TTAACCTATGTAATGGAAGAAGAAATTGAATATTTGAAGGATTTGGATTATAAAGACAGCATGTACAGAAATGTTGAATACATAGCTAAATTTTAAAAACTGTAAATGATTTTTGTGAAGATTTTGAAGAAGAAAAAGGTATTTGTCAAATGTATTGTATACACTATTGAAATGTCATCATGTATGCCGGCCCAGAAGCTCAGCGAAAAGTCATCATGTTTAGCCGATTGAGTTTAGTCCTTTTAGCCATTATTTTTCTACATGTTTGTTGCTTTTTCAGTTTAAATCCTTTTGGTAATATTTTCATCAGTAATTAGACATTCCAATGAAATTTCTCTGTTCTTGAATATTTTTTTTTTAAATTGCTGTTATGTTTTGTCTATTGGAACATTCAGGATGAATAGGCTTACCACCATAAAAATTTCTTTAACTATGTGCTTTGGAGTAGGGAAATTATTTCTTTATGTTCACAAAGAGATTTGTCCAAATTCTTATATTTATTTTCGAGGATTCTTCCCTACCCTGCACAATAAACCTAGGGAACAAACCTGAAAATACTGCCTCATATAGTGTTTATTTACGCATATGTACGTCACTGACGATGTGTAACTGCTTGATAATAGCAATAAAACAAAATGTTAAATAATGAGCAGAAACTAGAAAAAATGTACTAAGTTAGTTTAACAATGATTTCCATGCAGAAACAGTAGGCGATGTCGGTACTCACAGAAATGTGTTTCAAAACGCAATCATGTTGTAGAGTTTTAATTTTACTTCAAAATGTTGTTCTCCAATCAACGTAGACTGAGATAAACACTGCATATCTGCTATTCGATTAATCATTTGACTCTATTGGTTTTCAAACTTCGAGTAAAATACATTGGCTCTTATAGCGGAAACAATGTTTATGTGCTACATTGACCACGTGTATAAACGTTTAAGCAACAAGGGCACAAATACACTGACTTCAAGTGTTTGCATGGCCACCCCCTGGGTTTATACAACCATTTGTAGTGCTTGTTATATAGTAATTAGTTTGTATATTAGCTTAATATTTAAAATTTGTAAACACGAGACGATTCGAGGCTCAACATCAGGTATTAAATAACGCTATTAGAAGCAACGTAATGGAGCTTTTTAACCATTCTCGTTGTACCAGCTCTCGGGGAGTACAGGAAAGTAAACAAAGCCATATGGAATTTGAGATATTGGTTAAAACAACCGCTTATATTTTAAGAAATACTGTTATATGTTAGTATCTCATTGACATATTTAGAGATGGTAAATGTGACGTTACTTACGTGTTAAACTGCAGTCTAACCAAACTTCAACGAACTCCGACACCATGACAACACAAAGAGAAAACGAATACAATAAAAATCACGCCTTGTCGCTTCTGTTACAACTTATTTATTCTGTGACGGAACTGACTGCGACCTCGTACTCGGCTGGAGATTGCCAGTGTTGTCGCGAGCAGACCGGAGTTCATAAACGCAAGGGAAGATACAGTATCGTCGTCACGACGAGAGCACGATGGCGCGGGGGCACGTAGGGGCGAGCTAGGCTAGGAGTTGTACACAGAAATGTTCGCGGCCCAACGGCGTGATAAACTGTAGTAGGAGAGGGAGAACACGAAGCGCCGACGTGCCAAGTGCGGCGTTATCTTTTATCTCCGCCGAGGAAACGCGCTCGCTCGTAGCGGGCGCATTACCTTCTTCGCGTGAATCATAGTTTAGGGTGTTCAAGTGCGTTAAAGTCATACATTCATATTTATATGAAATAGGCTAGTGTTAGTTTTGAAGACAATACTTGTGAGTGCAGTTTCCTCTTACGAAACAATTTTGGCTGGCGTAGTTTTCTCATAACTGGGCGTCAAAACCTTAATTTACTTGTTCTTTTGCCGTACTGATAGTGAAAACCAATAGACTCACGTACGTGAAATATTTCACACTGAAATAACATACTATGGGCTATATAATAAAACATTGAAAAGAAATCATGTGACCAATTTTATATTTAAAAAAAATTGCTGAATAATGCAAATTTTTCTGTACTTTAGCAACTTTTTTAAGTTGAAAATATTACGGTTTTTTAAAATATTGTATTGCATAGATTATGGGATGCAAGTTCACAATGACTTTGTTTGTGTAGGTCAGTTGGTTTTCACTATTTGCATGGCAGCGTAAAAAGCTAATTTTGACTTTGACACCCCGTAATGAGAAAACTATGAGAGACAAAATAGTTTCGTAAGAGTATAATTTACTCACAACTGTCGTTTACAAACCTAACGATATTTCATAAAATAAAAATTATGACTTGATCGCACTTTATCGCCCTCCAGTGCACCTCCTACCTGCGCGTTAGTCTCAGAATTGACGGAGCTATAGGCGCGACCTTGAAACCCGCATCAAATGTCACATCGTCACGAGCCAAGCACTGAATTAGCGTGCAAGATTCTCGCCGATACGTTTTTACTATGAGACTCTAAACGGCAACTATATAGTTCTGTTGATAAAAAGTCAGTAGGAGAGTTCAGTGCACGTTTATAGCCGAGTTCCACATAGATCCGGTTATCACGTTTTGGCAGTCTGAAAAGTCCGTTTTTAGCAACGTTGGATGTCAGTATATTTAGTGAGCGTGGCATCGATACAATGCGAGCTAAAATTATTTCGTAAAATGTACTCACAAGTATCGCTTCCGAGCGCGAGCTTTACGTGTTGTCATTGCACCATCTCGCTCTATCTCGAAAGGAAACACGTCTAGTTAAATTTACAAATGTAACATTACTCTTCTTACCACCATTAGTGAACGTTAAATGAGCATAAATCGCATTGAATTTTCATAATATTTCTTTCATGTCGTCATTGTTTACTAAAAAGTGTTTTTGGACCATAAACTATTGCTAAAAATCTATTAAATTTGTACGAATTTTTCAGTCAACACAAAAAAATAGCAGTCCTCGAACCTATTTTTTTCTGAGCAAGCATGTCTGTAGTTTGGTGTGTGTCTGCATTTTAGTAACGTCTTTATGGGCAAAAACGATTACACTAAAGGAATGCATCAGTGTTGCAAAATATGTGCTCAGACAGATGTTAGAAACAGTGGTTCTTGGGATAGGTCTTCTGTAGTTTTCACATATTTACTGTCACATTACTTAAAATTACAATAAACTTTTTTATCGTTAATTAATACACCACATCCTCTTAAACTGAACTGAACGAGATAAGTTGAAGCTACTGTACTCACACTCGGGAGGACCCGGCTTCAACTCCCTGTCCAGCCATACTAATTTCGGTTATGCGTATTTTTCGGAAGTCATTCCAGACAAATACTGGGAATACTTTTCCTTATAAGTCATGGCCGAGTCCTTCTCCGTTTTCTTTATTCACGAGCCCGTAGTCCAGTCTGTAATGACCTTGAAGGCGAGTTGTTAGGCCCTCCAATACTTTACTTTCTTCATTATAGGTTGGCAGCAGTTATATACATTGCCGATGAGATTTTATGACGAGAATATTTTGGCATCAAGTGGTTTCAGTGGCTCGTGTGCGCATATGCAGCTCTGCCATATGGTCAGTCTTTGGACGGCTTGTCTTGGAGTTATAATGGCAAATCACAGATGTATGGTGCTACTATGGTTTTACTCTGATAGATGCAGTCAAATGAGAGACGCGTCTGAACAAAGACACACTGTCAATAACCATGAAGCACAGCTTCAGATGCGCTCGTAAGGCATTGAAACAAAATGTTGCAATAAACCTTTTCGCAACAAAATCGTGGCTCTACATACACATTGGCTTGCTGGTCCTTTCCCACGATGACTGCACTAGACAATAGTTATCGTAATATACTTTAGTATTTTTTAGTAGCCGGTGACAATGGTATACTGCAACATTAATTTACTTTGCGCACTGAAGAGTGGTTTGCGTGCAGCCTAGAGTTATAGATAATCATTGTTTTTGTTTTGGAGCTAAAACGAGTTAAGAATAAAAATGGTAGCTACGCAATGGCGGCTAGTAGATCAGCCAATACTTCGTAGTCGCGCAAAAGTCGGACAAGCTGTACTTTGAAATTGTCAGAGCATCTCTATTTAACTAAAAATATACTCTGTATGGAGTATGATCAGCTTATTCAGGTTTTTTTCGACTACAAAAAAATTGTTTCTCATGAAATAAAGTATGTACGTATTTGGTTAGTTGAAGTGAAGGGATTTTGGGTTGCGCTTATCAGCTTAGTTTTTAGTGCTGTTGAAAAATGATATGAGGTGAGTATGGAGCAGCGTCGGAATTAAAGGAGAGGGGGAAATGGGATACCATCTTGGAAACCCGCTGACCAACAACAGCATCTGGCATGAGTTCCACATGTGAAAATCCGGGTTGCTTACGCCGGGAATCAAATCAGGATTGTCTTGATGGAAGGTTTAGGCGAATTGAATTCATATATACAATTAATGTCAGTAAAGACGTATAATCAAAGTTAATGTGGGAAGTAGTAGTAATTGTTCGTAGAACATTACACGTTACCATACAAACTAAGGAGCTGTCTATTGAAAATAAGTTTTGCAGAATATGTTAACCTATCTGTAAATATACTGTTGCTTGAAGGAGAAAAGGTTGCACAAATATTTTAGTTGGTGTTGATAATGAATACGCGCGGATGTATATTTATAAAACATGTAAATTCAGGATATGTTTCTGATTTACCCAAAATATAATGGGAAATGCCTAGAACAATGTTTCGCGTGCTATACAATGATTAAATATATCGTTTGCTAGCCAATCGTGTAACATCACGTCAAAAACAAATACTACCATTACTTGTCTCTCGAAACTCTGTTAGCACACAAAAAGTCATTTTGCTTTTCGTAGGACCGCAGATTGTTTAAAAAAAATGTACTGCTAAAGTCGTGACAATGACGAAAGCGAAGCCAAGAGAGCAACTTATTTCGGAAATTGGAATCAACACATCTCCTAGAGGGTGTCTTATATGGCTGTTTCACTGGCGGTTGGTTACGTACTGTTACGATTATCAAGAACCTCGCCTGGAGGACGGGCTAGCGACGACGGCAGTGCAATCAGGTCAAGGGTTGCACAAGACAAGGGCCTCAGCGATTCTCCCACCGGCACTGAAGTGTGTCAATATAACGCATTGTATCGGGGGTCTGTCTCCTTCAAGCCTTCCAATCGTCACCACCTCGCCAGGATGGTCCTGGATCGAGACCCACGACGTGCCGCCGTCCGTCGATAGCCGTCACAATCATCATCAGCCTCCGGAATCATGCTAACGATGAGGTCTAAGGTGTCCTAAGGGTCACCCATAATAGAGTAGAACAAATAATTAGTTAAACAACCGCTACCCTCCAACCTAAATTAATGGAGTACAACCGTGTAGTATTTGTAAGTCACTTGTGTAGAGTAAAGCCACATAATTATATTACATATATCATTTAACCGTAACCCCCGTCCTTATCATAACCACATAACTAATTTCAGTTTACAGTAGCCAACTCTGGCTACAGCCACCAAACCCCAGCAACTATAAATAATATGTAAAACATACTAAAAATAAAAAGTTTTACATCAGTACGACGAATTTTCTGACCAGAAAACTACATCTGTAGCGGTGTAAATTTTGAAATATCAGAATGGCACTTACACCTCCCCGATAAGGAAATCTAATAAAAACCAAAACTAATAAAGATATAGAGAAAAATTGTTATCCACGTGAAGTACACATATGTACTATTGCAGTTCACCTCCATTGTTGATTCACTGACGGATCCATTTTCGTTAACTGTCTATTACCCTGTGGGTAATTTCGGAAGATGTGACAGTAACGTCGAGGATTGTTGCACTCAAGCAGATCTTTCTGTGTGGAGGCCTGCAATGGTACAATTGATACTTACCAGGAGGTTCTCTGTCAGTGTATCAGCAGTGGAGGATTGATAAGTATTTATGTAAAACTGCATTACGTCGTGAATGACTAATTTTCTATTGAATATTGCTAAGTGTTTTAGTAGCTTCCCTTATTAGGGAAAACAAGGGAAGAAAAGCGTTGTGACATATTCAGTATACAGTATTGTGGTTTAGTTTCGAACTTTACGAAACACTTTAAATAAACTGTATAACCAGTCTCTCGTCAACTAATAAATGTTAATCCAACTCACTCAAATTATCTGCCAAGTGAAGCACTTTGAATAAATTGTATTAACTATCTCTTATCAACTTATAACATAAAATAATTCAACTTTCTCAAGTTAACTGCAAAGATAAATTAGTTTGAGCTAAGTAACATGTTTAGTTTTGAGCCTTTATGGTGAGACAGCATAATTACCAACTAAAAAGTTGTTCTTACATGAACTTGATGTCAAATTAAAAATCAGAACATCTATGCTAAAAAAACTGATTAATTCATTTATAAAACTTATTAGCTATTTACACTAATATCTAGGTATTTACTCAGTGAAAACCCCTTCTGCTATTTTCGTTACTTCGGTCGGCTAAGTCCGGCTCTTCACTCCACCATATTTATTAAATTAATGTTGTATCCGAATAGTCAGGACATTCTCGCCAGGTACGCACATTAGCTTAGCCTCTGAGGCGTACTTGTCCAGACTATGCGGACATGTCAGCACATGTTGACATTATTCCCTGACTTGCAATATCAGTAACTAACAGAAAATAAAGGAAATTGTAAATGGAACTAATAGTTGTTTAATATACCCAATACGATTTACGGATTAGTAACTAAAATAATAAATAGTTATGAAAATTTTACAGCGCTGAACTGATAAAATTAAATAGTAATAATAAAATTATCTTGACGTTGTTAAAATTTTTTTAAAAATATTTACAGGTTAAAAAGAGTAATTGATAAATTTCTAGAATATTTACTAATTTTAAATATTGAGTACTACATAACCTTCATAAAACATAATCAGCTCATATCACTATGGTGCTGAACTATTATATTGAAACACCCAAGAAGTAAGCAGCTCACGTACTTGTCAAAAATTGTCTCTGGGTGCTATACTGAGAATTCGGTCAATGCAAGTGAATGCTTTGTGACGTAACTGGTGGTGCTAAGTACGGATATGGGCATTCCTGATGAGAATTCGGGTACAACCGAAATTAATGTGATATTACCTAACTTAAACAAACCTTAACAAAACTAACCCAAACAAACAGTCCATAACTTAACAAATGTGTGTATTTTGCTAGCCCTTGGTAAAGGAGGGAAACTGGGCTAATAAAAGACGAACTTAGTTTCGAAAATAGCCGAAGCTTCGTCATGTAAATACCTAGACAAGAGTGTTTCTTACTCTCTCTAGAGTGCAGGTTATCTTGCACATCGCAGAAAAACAGACATACCCGTAAATCATTCCTATATTGCACATTCATGTCGCATGTCCCAGGCTAGGGCGAAGAGGTCGCGGAAGCCAGCCTTGTCCACGGTCGTTATAACCGAGTGGGCAGCGCAAATGTCAGTCCGCAGATAGACGCTCCAAGTGGATAATAGCTGCCCGCTCCACACGAACTAGCAACCGGGAACTAACTGCGTTTCAATCTTGCAGTTCTTGACCTCAGGGGCTGTCTAGGCATGTACGCCAAACTTGCCTGCTCGGCGGGCTGCATGGTTTCACGGGGCACTTACGAACCGGGTGTCTCGAACATACAGTAAGACCGACTATTACTAGTCCACTACTCACCTCATCACCCCTACGCGCAACTTGCTCATTTAACACATAGTCTTACTGTTAGTGGCCCACCTGATCGTAACTTTAAGGCTCAGTTTCAGTCGCTATATTGAATTTTATTATTTTAATTTTTTTTTTGGCATTTTGAGAAGAAAATTGTTAAATCAGCGACTATACCGCAAATTCTATTTACCTTGATCTACAATACAAACATGACAATATATCTAATAATCTATAATTACATCACAATTTATCTAGAAAATTAAGAATATAATAAAAAAAAATTTGCCACACACATTTTGGGGTTATTATATATGAACAGCTAAATCGCAAGGTCTGTGCTGTAGCGAAATGTAAATAGAATTTGAGGTATATCATATATTTTACATTTTTCTTCTTAGAATTATAAAAAAAGAGAAAAGTAATACAATTCAACATGGCGACTGAAACTGAGCCTTAATAACGACCCAGTCTTTTTTTATGAACATATATTAAATGTAATAAAACTACTATTCTAAAAGTTACTCAGAACAATTTTGAACAAATAAAATTTTCTCTTAAACTCTTCGGGACACTGGAAAAAAAAACTTTATTACTAAATATGGTTAAACTTTTAGGTATTAACTAAAATGTAATTTTCTGTAATAAAAAACAAATGTTATAGTTTACGTGAAAACGCATACTGACATAATAATATTTCTGCTTTCTGTTCGTACAAAAATATATTTTAGCCACTAGAGTGAAGTAATGTACAATGGGAGTAAAATCACTAAGCTATTTTATAGTACATTTGTAACTACACAGTGGAAAATAGTGTTAGCCAATTCAGACTTTATTTGAAATACAGACACATTTCTGTGCGTATTGAACTAGATTGGTGCTTTCATCCTCACTGGAAATATTATTTCAATTGCTTGAATCTTATAAAACACAGGTAACTGCGAGTAGGACAATCGATTATACGTGAATAAAGGAACCTTTATTTTATTCAAGGTAATTGACATTTCCTTCTACGTCTAATAGTTAAACAGTGTTTCCTACAAACGTTGAATTACGGGCAATTTTACTCGCATCGTTAAGAGGAATTAAAAAAAAAAAAAAAAAAGAGCTGAAACTGAAAATAAAAATTTAAAAAATTCAATAATTTTTTTTTAAATACAAATAATTTTTATTCTTTAATTTTATGAGCATGCCATTGTAGCCTGCAATGTCTTTATCCACTGCGATTTTTTCAGTTTGGTATATCAGTTGGTTTTAGTGTGGTCGTTAAAACGGATACATGCAAAATATGACTTTAACAAGCCATTACGCGAAAACTTTGACAGATAAAAAAATTTCATAAGAGCCAAATTTAGTCACATTTTTTTGTCTAAAATAAGAAAAAAAATATGTAGTACAAATTAAAAATAAAATATTGGTGATGAAAATTGCGGTACCGCAACCTTAATAATCACACTCCTTCATTTTCCGAAGTGCGTTTTCTTTTCGCACATAGGCACAACGGCACATGTGGAATTGTTTAGTAAAAAAAGTTTTTACCCTGCACATAACAACGCATTCGGAGCGTGTGGTACGCAGCGCCCTAAATCTCAAGTTTTGTTTTAACGGAAAGAGTGGGTTCGGTTAATCACAAATTTTGCGTGGCGCCATGTAGAATGCGTGCCCTTTATGAAATTACTACTATCACTTCGCTCTTTGAGACTGTGCACCAGCAAATACTGCTGTTTCTGGTTTTAAGTTAAAACGATGTGTTGATTTTCATTTTTATTAGTAACGCGCGAGAAACGCCACTGACTACGCGACCTACAATATCGTTTTTTGCTACGGACTACACAAACACACGCCATATTCATAAACTTACTCGTGGTGAGGATCTAGCTCTAACTGTCTCCGGTTCTTTCTCCTTACACACGCTTTATGATAAACCTTGAAGTAGTAGTATGTTAAAAATAATTACAAGAATAATATATTTCCAGCTTTTAATCAATGTTCGTACACATATTGAGTTATAGTATTGATAATAAGTATGGCGGAACCAAGGGGTTGGGGGTTGGGTGTTCTAACCGAACCCCACCCAAATTAGCCACATGAAAAAAAAATCACAATAAAGATGTAAAATATTTTGACTAGTATAACATTCAACGTTTAGTTATGAAAAACTGCTAAAATAGCACTATTTTGCAACTTGAAATTCTAATGTTTTCGGGGGAAGACACGCGAACCCACCGCTTTAAAGGAGTGATCGATGTTCATTGTATTATTCTTAGGTTAAACCCCCCTCTTACACAAATCCTGGCTACGCCACTAGTAATAAGAACCCGCGGATTACCTTTGCATGACATGGCAGCTTCAGACAAAGCGACAATTTTTATATTTCGTTTTTTAATATTTCAACTAGATAATTCAATATTCCCAAGTTTAAGTTATCTGCATATGTCTACACCACCCTTATGATTGTTCCAAGTTGTATGTATATATTTATAAATGTGTTAATTAGGAGTGTTGCTACTACCATAAGTTTGTAATTTAAAAAATATTGCAAGTATATGTCTCCAGCTACCTAGTTATCTAGTAGTAGTATTAAAAACACAATATGCTTCTTCAATATTGTTTACTTAAGCTCAATAGTGACAATGAAGCTTAATATTTTGAAACAGCATAACATGTACGATGGATTAGTTCGAACATGCCTACTGACATTCTAAAATCCGATTGAGTGAGTGAAAAGGTTTTCAGTGTTGATAGAGGGTGACGTGTGATGAGTATGGATCAACGTTGGAATGATGGAGCAGAGTAAAACGGGAGGTACCAAGAAAGGGCTCATACCAAGAAAGCGTATTCGTGTCGACCTCGCCAGGTATCGAACCTATTATGTAAATCAGTTGCATGTCAACGGAAACATTTGCCGAGCGTGGACGTTTGATTTCAGCCGCAAGCAGTCTCCAATTCTCGTTCGGGTCAGTAGCAAGGCCTACCAAGAAGCGTTTACAGAAAATATCCTCGTATTCACCTCAGAATAAAAGATCTCCTGAGAGTTACGTCTTCCATCGTATTCCTTCATGCTTCCTCTTTCCCCGTCTAAACTCGGGTAGACGTGTACGGGGTAGTTTAACCTTTTAACTTTGAACAACGTCTTGTGAAGTTGTTATTAAGTTAGCGAGGAAAGTTGTTCTACTGAAGGCCTCGAGAATCAAAGGGGATAAGCTCCGCGAAGAAAAAAATCACAGAATTTAATTAAGTCTTCCAAGTATTGAAACGTGATGAAGTGCACCAGCAGTTATTATTTTTCGGCTGCACTTCAGGATCCCCATGGAATTCCGTTGAAAGATTCAAAATTTCTTCTGGACTGAACGATATAAAAAAGTTCCAAGTAGCACGAAGGGTAGGCCTAAATATAATATTTTAGCACATAGCAGATTGGCGCGAATAAATTGTAAAATGTGCAATGAAACTTTATCATAATGTGTTTGATTTTGGCATCACCACGCCTATCTGGTGGTAGAAATTTTTATAGATTGTATCCTAGCCAGTCAGAATTAGGGTTGTTTTCGATTTTCTATGCTCCAATCCTCTTAACAGTGCCTCCATAAGTATAGATTGTAATTTCTGTATGTAAAATTAAGTGCCCCACTCATTCATTCATTCATCAACGTACAGCCCAAACCGCTGGACCTACAAACGTGAAATTTTCAGCGTTGCTTCCCCTGACTGCGTAGGCACCCACTAAGAAACGTTTTTTCGAAAATCGAAAATTAAAAGGGTGGAAAGGGGCAAAACGTGTTTTCGCGAAATACTGGATGAATCTCTAACCTAATTGTGTATTGTTAATATTTTTTCTTCAAAACATTGCTTAAGAAAAATTATATTTCTTAATTATTCGATTTTTCGAAATTCGGAAATTAAGGGGGTGAAAATCCGTTAAAAAGGGTTTTCAAAAAATTCTCTTTTTCTCTTAAACCACTTAAGAGGTCGAGGTTATATTTGAATTAGAATCATGCTCATGGAAAATTTCTAAAAGTAGTTTAAGGATTTTTCAAAATTCTTCCTTGAAAGCCGATAAAAAATGACACGTGTTTTCAATTAATCATCCGTATCTCCTGAACCATTTGAGATGTCGAGGCGGCCTTTGCTTCAAAATGAAGCTTACGTGAATGCCTAAAAAGTAATTTCCGGCTACTTGATTTTTCTTTAATGTTTGCGTACGTAAATATATACAAACCAATGTAAGGTCTTCGCAAATTAAAGATATACAGAGAATATAGTAACACTATCAATTAATACGTAATTAAAAGTTAGTTACTATTTTCTGTAGCACACGCGGGCGAAGCCGCAACGGTACAGCTAGTCAACTATAAATACAAAATAGGGTAACTATATAAGTGTATGAGTTCAAAGTTTTTAATATTTTGTTTTCAAATTTACTTCAGGAATATTTTATGTATATATATATATATATATATATATATATATATATATATATATATATATATATATATGCGAATATCTGAGCCATTGTGAATTCATTTTTAGTGTGCGTTTCAGTGTATTCTCCAAGTTCAGGTTTTCGCCAAGGCCTACCTAGTCTAGACTGTAGCCACGGATTTTAATTGAGGAGTCGATGATTTAATGAATTAATCCTCACTGTATAAATTTTAAAGATAACTGTTTCAAACAAAATGCGTACTACGTAAGATTTTTTATGAAGTTCCGTGGTGAAAATTATTAAAAAGTTTTGCAACGTTTCAATAATTTTTTTTTTTGTAATGGGGATCGGAAGTGATTCCCAGCCCCACCAAAAACCATGCGGCACTTGACTTTTAGTACTAAGAACACAAAAAATAATACACGTCACTTAACCATTTCGACAAAAATGTGTTGTTACAAAATGAATATTTTACTAGGTTTAACGCATGATTTAAGTGTTGGGTGGCTGTAGTCAGAGGTAGGCACTTTATATTGAACTAGTAATGTGGTTAAGTTAAGGAATGTTAATATACTTATGGTGGCTTTACTCTACATAAGTTAGAAATACCACAAGGCTATACTACATAATGTAGTTAGGAGGGGAGCGGTTGTTTAGTATTTATATTGTTCTACTCTATGATGGGTGACCCTTTGGACACCTTAGACCTCACCGTTAGTATGATGCCGGAGGCTGATGATGATTGTGTCGGCTATCGACGGACGGCGGCACGTCATGGGTTTCGACCCAGGACCATCCTGGCGAGGTGGTGACGGCTGGAAGGCTTGAAATAGACAGACGCCGATTCCCCCGATACATTGCGTTATATTGTCACACTTCAGTGCAGGTGGGGAGAGTCGCTGAGGCCCTTGTCTTGTGCAACCACTGACCTGATTGCACTGCCGTCGTCGCTAGCTCGTCCTCCAGGCGAGGCTCTTGCTAATCATAACAGTGTCCTTCTGGGCAGAAAATAGGGCTGGGGAGGGGTTGGGGGTTGAATTAGTGCATAGGCTACTGTGCGATGATGACGGAAGGTGGAGCGCACCGTAGATGGAGGTTGGCGCGTTAAGTCTTGAGTAAGGTTAATTCTACTACAGGTTAGACAGATCAATGTAAAAAATTTGGCACAGGAAAATTTTCTGCCGCTTGATCGCTGGTATCGGTAATGTGTGCAAACTGACAAATCACAAGATTTTCCTGACTTTTAAGTTACATTAAGTTGATAATTTAAAACGCGAAACTGGTTTATTTTCACTTGAAAATTAAGTTAAATAACTTTTGTCATTTCCAAGCCTATTTAAATATAATTTCACAACGGTTCCGTATTTTTCTGGTCCCTGTGCGATAACAGCGAAACTAGCGGCAGAAATTTTCCCAGTTTCAAACTCTCCCATAAGAAAACACATTTTCTTTCCAACCTGTAGTAGATGCGGATGAGGGAGGAGGATGATCCAACTGATATGAAATGTCTTATAGACGGCGATGGACGTTGTTTGGTGACTGTGATCAGTCTGGGTTCTGCGTGGCGAGGTGATACAGTCTTCCCTGGAAGGATGCCCTCGTTAGGGGTTGGCTGCTCTGATGTTAAGGCCTCAGGTTCACAGTGTATAACAATGTTCTAGGCTGAAACACATTTTTGAATTTTTTAATTTTTATTGAAAAATTTAGCGTTTTTATTAAATATAAATTAATGTTATTATTTGATTTTACATATCATAGCCTACAACATTGTTAGACACTGTGAATTTTTTTTCGGTTTGGTATGTCAGTTAGTTTTAGTGGCGTACATAAAACAGTAAAATGCAAATTTTGACGTTTACGACTCATTATGCAAAAACTATGAGAGATACACAAATTCCCTAATAGGAAGATTTAATCACAATTTATGTCTTAAATAAGAAAAAAATTATCTGGTGCAAATATATATATAAAAAAAAAAACGTTGAAAACTGTGGTGAACCGCGCCCTTATTCTCACGGATCCCCGGCGACGACAAAATAAAGATTTGCAAATAATTTTGTGAAATATATTTATGTTTAACAATATAGTTTTTATTGTTACATATTAAATATAAAAACAGCAATGTTTATCATATATAAATTTTATTGCAGAAAAATTTACACGGAACGCTTTTGGTTTGGAAAAGTTACCTTTAAAATTGATCCACTGATTGGACATTTATTTTAACACTGACTCCTGATTCCAACGCAGTGTCTGAAAGATATGTAGATGATATGCCTCTATATGTAAAAAAGGAACGTTACGCAACTGATAATGTTGGTTATGTTCCAGGCGCTGCGAAGTGTGGGGACGAAGCCTGAAGTATGTCTTTCTGCCACCAGGGAGCTCTGGCTGCACTGCTGTGCGGCTTGGCAGGTAAGATGGTCAGCTGCACCCACTCTGACGTCCAGACAATACGAATAATGGATATAGCCAGAAATAATTGAACGTAATACTTTGTACATACACCATTTAAACACTACGCCGTCTCAAATCCAATAGTGACATAAGACATCTACAAAGAAACCTAGTTTGGCTGTAGTTAATAGACAGTTACGTATATCAAATGAACAGAACAAAAATACACTATAAGAATTTTTTTATAATTCATAAGAATTAAATTAAAATATCCAAAACAACCAACCAAACAGTAACAAATAAAACTGAAAAACAAATCCCGGTTACCTCAGAGTTACGACAGCACAGAAAATTGCACAATTACATAGACAGGAAGGATACCACTACACAATGGTGACGGCACAGAACACAGACTTGTCTGCCTGAAAACGGGAGCAATGTCAGATTGTCCAAGGAGCGCTACTGTGTTTTATATATCGTCATCATCACGTAGTCCAATCTTGTGTATATACCATCGTTGTTATCCTTTCTTGTGTGGAATATTGTCATTCTCTCAATAATTGTCTGAGCTTTCTTGACTGTGATGTCTTGGTCTTCTTCAGTTTTCCTGGTCTTTCGTGTATTCGTCTTGAATCTTTGTCTGTTATTTTAATTATTTGGTCGCTTAACGTGTCCTCCAACAGCAAAAAGTCTTAGAGGCGGCACAGGGACTGTTGAAGGAACCATTCCAGCATTCACCTGGAGTGATCTCGGAAAACCCTGGAAAACCTACATCAGGACGGCCGGAGCCGGGGTCGAACCCGGGTCCTTCCGAATGCAAGACGAGTGTTTTAACACTGCTTCACCTCGCTCGGTGACGTGATTCATAATACCATATTTCATGATGTATTGAATTTATATTCATATACTTTGACTACAACCAATCTCGGCTCATTTCTTTTATAGATTTTTTGTATCACTGTTATGGGATGACATAATGCTTAAATGGCGTAAGCACAACATATTCATCACATTTATTTGTTTCAACTGCCAAAATTTTATGAATAAATTGCACCTAGACAAATTTTCGGCGGGTTTTTTAAAATACCTTTTTGAAGATAGTGTTTGAAGTTTCTAAATGCTGACACAACACATTCCATTGTTGTTATTGTCTTTCTTTTAGTTTGTGTGACATCGTATGCAAAATTTTATAGCCACGAAGCAGTCTCAATTTTTCGGAAGGTGTTTGAATTTTCCAATGTCCCTATTGGGTACGCTCATGTTAACATGGCCTTGAGACTTTTCTTTTTTATTTTACCTTTATGGTACACCTATACATATTGCACTAGTTAAACAACTGATTCACTGTTCGCTGTCGGCACAGTGGCTAGAGCGCTCGCCTCCCAATAATACGTTGCATGTTTGAATCCTGGTGAGGTCGGTCCACATTTTTACGCGTGTGTGAAATGTGGCGGACGTTACCGTTAGCCGGCGGGTTTCCTCGTGGTATTCCTGTTACCTCTTTTTTATGCCGTCGCTGCTATATCGTAGGGCCTCATTTAATGCCATCTTTCAGGGAAAGGCAGACACCTACGTCTTCTCAGTCAGGCAGTCTGCTACCGGGGTGTGATACCCTGCCCTCGGGTACCCTTCCCATGATCTATTGATTTTATGGTTGCTATCACGTCTGTCTGAAAATTCTTTCCTTCTCCAAATGGTTCATTTTACGGCATTTACAAAAGCTCACGAGCTGAAGTAGGGTATAGGCGTTGCCTATCACCAGAATCTCGATGAATGCCTGAAATGCTTTTCAGGGTTTTAAGATGGCAGGATAAAAAAATCATAATTATTTTATACCTGTTAAATATTTTGCTAAACGCGACTTCCGCATCACGTTGTTTGCAGATTATTGTTTTATGTTAATTGGTAAGTGTAAGAGAAGACTAAATGCCTTAACTTCGCCATTTCAAATAAAGGCCATAAATAAATATAATATTTGTTCAGTGCTTGTTTCTTCAATATTTTGAATACAATGCATTCAGTTTTACTTCGTTGTGGTTTTTCGTTATGTGGCTGTTGACATTTTTTTTCGCACTGAATGGTGACTTTTGTATGCTAACAGCCACTTAACCCTGCTCGAGAGCAGGTTCAGGGCGTTGCCTACCTCAGAGTCATGGCGCGAGCAAGCATTGGATTTTGCATGTTAAATTATTATCTATGTCGCTCAGTGCCTGCTGAAGCTACATGGAAGCCAACACTGATTTTTTATTCATCTCGGTGCCGCGCACATTGTTGAAGGATATTTTAGGTAGTTTTTTCAATGTGCCTGAAAACTGTGAGCAAAAAAGCATTTTTATGCATGAAAATACTCTAAAACTGCTATTCATAATTTTCCCCATACAATATTATTTATTCATTTAGCAATATTTTAATTTTTTTTGTGTGCAGAAAATGGTTTTTGTCCGGAAACGATATCACAAAACTTCACTGAGCCCCACCAAATCTAATTTAACATGTGAAACCCTGTCCTTGCTGCCGCCAGAGCTCTGAGGTGTATGCAACGCCCTTAAAGGCATCCAAGTGGGGAAAAATCATAGTTTTATATTTTTATGAAATAATGTTAGTTTTGTAGACGTCACTCGTGAGTACGTTTCCCTCGTACAAAAAATAGCTCAATGCGTTTTCACATAGTGGCATTTCAAGGTCTAAATTCGCACGTTTTGAGTTCTTATAATCTGCAAAAACTAACTAAGATAAAATAAACGCTGAAAACTATATATCACAGGCTATTGCTTGACATGTTTTAAAAGTCATTAAAAATATTTTTTTACTTAAGGAAACTGACAAAAAAGGCAAAACTATGCAAAATTTCAGAAATGTTTTGAAAATAAAAAAAAATATATTTTGTAACGGAATTTAAAACAGGACAAGCAGTAGCGCTTGACATGTAGTTACAGTGAGAATTTTTAAATGTATACATGTTCATTGGTTTTTGCGGCTCATAAGAACTAAAATCGTGCAAATTTTGACTTTGAGGTGCCATTATGGCAAAACTGGTTGAGTTGATTTTTTTCGTAAGAGGAAATTGTACTACCGAGTAACTTCTACAAAACTAACACTATTTCATACAAATATAAAATTACTATTTTTCACCTCTTGAAAACCCTTAAGTGAGCTGTCAGTGAACATTCGGTCACGGGTAATCTTCACTCGGATTACTTTTTGTACATTATAATGTGAAATTTAGTCTTACTTACCCTACCCTCACGAGCTTTTTTTAAACGCTTTTAGACACTCGGGTATACTGTGTTCACTTTTTAAACAAAATTCTTTATAGCAATTAAAAGTAACGACCATAGACATACTGTGCTTCGCATGGAGAGAACATAAATACAGAACTTATATTAAAATGAACATGGATATATTATTTTAAAAGTACTAAAAAGGAAATCCTTAAATATTTTAATGCGGGTCTGCAAAATTACAATGTCGTTTGAAAGCCATATATTTTATTTTCGTAAGCTGTAAATATTATTGCAGTTTTATTTGGTGAAGGATAAAATCAACTTTGCAATTAATTTGCTATAACGTGCACAGAACAAAAAGAAGAGATTTAGTTTTAAGACACAATTTTTATGTTTCATTTTACATATCGTAAACTGAAACGTTTTATTTACCTGCCTATTCAGCCAGTTATGGAACTCATCCTCTGTGTTAACACGATTTTTTTTCCCCGTTCAAAGGTAAAATTCACAATGCGAACAGATGATATTGCAATGGACTCTTCTCTATTAAACATCATAACCAACGTTTTCAAGGAGCACTTCGAGAAGTATTGAACAAAACGAACATCTCGCCTAAAGTTTGGCTACGATATGTTGATGATGTTATCATCTGGTAAGATGTAGGTGAGGCGAGAGTGTTTTACGGCCCTTTAACAACGAGGTATTAAGAGTTGATAAGGGTGAAATGAGGCGAAGGGATAATACAACAGCCATACTCTAGCCGGGATTCGAACCCAGGACATAGCGCATCGTAGACCGGCGCCTAATAGACTACGCTACGGAGGTCGGCCTGGCAAGATAGACCTGAAAAACTTATAGAATTTGCTGATTTCAAACACTCTGTCAAATCTTCAATAATGTTTACATATGAGACTAAATTCAATGGAAGCATTCCATTTCTAAATGTTTTGGTGCGTAGGGCAGGAAACAACAAAATTTGCTACTAAAGTAAACAGGAAACATACTCTTACCGACCCGTATTTTTAATACTTGTTCAATTACTCGAAAAGTACAAAAACTTGCATAATAGAACACTTCGAAAAACATGCATGTTTCGAAACCTTAAAAATTTACAAACAATTCACCCGAAAAAAAAAAAGATTTTTTGACGACCGGCTGTCCAATTACCACCGTACATAAGAACATGAACAACAATAAATCAGAATTCACTTCATAGGGGTCAACTAAAAAATCAGCACGAACACTGGGTATTCCATATGTGGAAGGCTTCTCTGAGGAAATGAGGCGACTTGGTAATAAGTACGAACTACAAACACATTTCCGGTCAACATAAAATCAAGAACATTGCTACTTATGTAAAACACAACCAGAAAAACTGGTTGCTCAAAACTGCGTTTGTCAAATCCCCATTGAATGTGGAAGTATGAAGATTGGAGAAACTGACGGGCCTCTCACCACGCACCTTAAAGAAAATGAAAATGAAACTAAATATTCAGATTGACTGGACGTGCTTGAGAAACAGTTATAAAATATAGCGGGAAGATGCTACTCCAATTACAATGGAAGCAAGCCAGCCAAAAAGGAAAATAACATAATTGGGGTATTTGTAGGCAACAATAAGGTCATCAGCCAACAAAGAATATTTGGATTGCTTTAATTAAAAATGAAATTAATTTACACAATACTATTAATTTTTGCAGAAAATATTCCTAAACTAAAAGTTAGGTAAAACATTAGAGCATGACTCCGTACTCACTGCATAGCCCATTACAAGCTGCGCGACCAATCAGGAGGTAGCTGCACTGTCATTGGCTGAGCTATCAGTAGGCGTGTTTCCTGTGCGAGACCCTGATTTTTCCAGATGTCACAGCCAGTCTTCTGGAGTTCCTCAGCCTATACATGTGGCTGAAGACGGGAACACATCTCAATTCCAACGTCGCGTCTGTTGTCAATTGAAGTCTGCTACTTTTCATTTGCGTTTTCCTTCATCGTGTCGTCTGTGTTTTCATCCATTCGTGTGTCTTGTTATTTGTGTCATCGTTTTACTCTTCAATTTTTGTCGCAATCTTTTCTACACCATGTTTAATTGTTTTATTTTATTGTTCTTTTTTTTTTTTTTGTGCCGTGTATCTTGATACGACTACATTACATCCCAGAATTTATTTGTGTTGTTTTACTAATTGTATTTTGTGTCATCTTTGTGCATACGTCTATATTCCTTTCCGTAATCAAAATACGTTTTATGTTTGTTGACAAAAGCTAATATTGGCTTTTATTTTTATGCTTTTTTGTTTTTCTGTCTGGGTTTCCTGCAACTTGGCGACATTCGCTCGCAATTGCGTATGTCCATAATAATTATCAAAAACTCAAAAATAATAATGGTTTAAAATATAGTTTCTAGTTTAATGATTTGCTTTACCTAAATAAATTAAAGCAAATGTTCTTTGCGAAATTATTTATAGCAAACAGGTGATTTTGTAACACAACTTGCAGAAAACACAAACTTAATGCGTTGTTATAATTGAAGTAACTACATGCGTGAGAAAAATTATGTGTTTTTGTACAGCAAGTAACAGTTTTTTAGTTTTTTTACGAATTTAATTACAAATATCAAATTATTGTGAAAATGGCTCAAGGAGCAATAGTATCACTTTTTGGAAGGCCCGAAAGATTTAATACGAGAGAGATGGATACAGAAATTGAAAAGGAGAGTGACGGACGAACAATGAGACATGAGAGAAGTAAGAGAGGAAAGAGAAAGGGAAAGTTTCATGACAACTAAATGAGGTCAACAAATCGTGATTAAGTAGTGAAAATTACTCGTACTCGCCATTTCTGATCTCGTTTAATTCTGTAGAGTTCGAAGGAATTGAATTAAAACTAAACTGATATCCTGAATTAATTATTTGAATTTATTTATGATTTTACCTTCTATAATTTTATCGTAGACTTCGGTATTTGCTATAATTAAACTTCTGTTTTATCTGTTTTGATTTTCTAAGGAAGAGAAAATTAAAATTAAGTTAAATTATTTGAAGAACTAACCGTGTTGAAAAAATTTCTGTAGACAATTATTCGTAGATAACGCTGTGTGTGCACATTGTCATACGATCAAGATGGGCGAAGTTTCGTGAAGCGTGAACATGTCTTATTATTTTACAGTAGTAACAATGTTTTATATTTACAAACGTGAACTACACTGAGCTGATAATTACTGAGTTTACCTTAGTTGTATATCTGTCCTGCATTCGCGTTTAGTGCTTTTGGTAAATTAAATACTCGAGTTCTCTGTGTGGACAGCGTTTAAAAGGTTATACTGTATATAAATAAATTATATATATATATATATATATATATATATATATATAGAGAGAGAGAGAGAGAGAGAGAGAGAGAGTGTTTGTTTTTGAACAACACCGACGAACACCGGTAGGTGACTGCTTATAAAAAAATAAGCAGAAGATATATATATATATATATATATATATATATATATATATATATATATATATATATATATATATATATATATATATAGCATTTTTCACCTAAAGTTAATATTAAGGGAGTAATATGACTCTGAATATTAAAATTAATAATCGTATTTCCCCAAAATATCGGAAACTAAATGACATAAAATAACAATATTTTCAGCATTGCTTAATGTTATTGGGATCTTAAAACCAACAACAAATGCTGCTTGATACTTTCTACACTAATGGAAATAGTAGGGGTGGTAACCCTCTAATTGCATACAAATATATTACCGTCAGAATTTTCGAACATTTAAAGATGGTTTATTGAGTAATTAAACCTGTATAACAAAAAAGGTTCTCTTGTTGCGACTGTTTTGGACATACCGTTTATGCTCAAAACACACTTGAAGATTCGCGTAGGTATACAGAGCCTAGAACATCGACATTTTTACGAACATGCACGTAATGTGCTCAGCTCACAGACAATGGTGGACATTCACTGTAAACAACATGTACAATATTGTTAAAGTCGCAGACCAGTTTGTTCATGGCATTCTACGTACATAACGTTGCGGCCAGTTGTGAACGAAAATGGTGGGTCCCAGACAGTTGAAACGTTTATAAATGGCATAGTGTTCGTCGTACTGACAATAAACCAAACACAAATGATTCCGTAAAGTAATACATACTTGTAAAAAATTCTACAGCGACGGTATCAATGTAGTTTCTCTAAAGTATGTCAGCTACAGCCCTCAAAAGTAATGGTTTTAAAAATAATTGACTTGCATACACGTTTACGATCTCCACATGACGCAACAATAAATGGTCCATGTTACGTCTTTGAACATGTTGTAGGTCATGACGTTCCTTTCATTTGGAACATGGGTTCAGACAGTTAAGTCTTGTCGAAATAAACAGTTTTCGCCAAACTCCTTTAAGAAGTAGTATTCATGAAAGCATAACAGACAGTGTGTGTGTCAAACAATATAGACTACTAGCAATGCACATGAAGTAGCAGTAGTTGTATGAGTGGCAATTGTGAGTGAGCTGCGTTCAAAAAACAAAGTATCACGTGATGTCAATGCATACTACTGTACTGTACGTAAGTATTGAAATTGAACAAATAGCGACATAAACAACCGTAAAAGTGCAAAAAACGTCAAAGCGATTTTATGAGCTAAGAACCAGCAACGAACATAAAAGAATTTCTTGTAGTAATACTGTCAGAATGAATTAAGGTAACATAGTTGTATGGAATAAGATTGTAGCCACCCTTGTTATTTTCATAAGGGCTGAAAGTATCAAGCAGCATTTGCTGTTGGTTTTAAGATCCCAATAACATTAAACAATGCAGAAAACATTGTTGTAAAAACATCCTGTATATATATATATATATATATATATATATATAACCGCATAACAAATATGTACATAAAGAGAAGTTCAAATATTATACTTTGCGATGAAAATATCTTATACCAAACAATATTAAATGTAAAACTCCTTTATTGTAAAGTTTTTTAATATACGTAATTTGCAAAGAAAATTCCTTTAAACTGAAGTGCTTTATACTTGGATTTCAATGTGAAGCGAAGAGATTTTGGTCAGCATCTAGATATTTAGCGCTTGTGAAGAGTGACATGATTTGAGTATGGAGCAACGTAGAAATAGGGGAGTGGGGGAAACGGGAGACTCCCAAGAAAACCCGCTGACTAGCGGCATCATCCTGCACGATTCCCATACGCAAAAATCCAGGGCCCGACCTCTCCGGGGATCGAACCCGGATCGCCTTAACGGGAGTGCTCTTGCCACTGCGCCAACCACTGCCCCTTGGATTTCACTGTAATACTCTGCTTCGTGAAGAGTTTAAAACCACAAATACAGAAAAAATTATCTAAACTTAAAAAACAAGCGATACATTGTAATCTAATTATTTGTTTTTGAGTTGCAGAAATTAAAAATCCCGCAAAAACGGTTATGACTAAGTTATGTGAAAGATTGGTAAAATGTAGGGAATAATTACATGACATTACAACATTCTTCTTCTTTCTTATCCATTTCATGTAGATGGATTTTCTACACGTCAGAATTGTCATATCTACCAGCCCATTACAATTTTGCACTTCCTTTTGCGCTGTCAGCATACTTGCGTATTATGAATTATTGACAAGAGTAAGTATGATTATTTCATTGTACTTTATTTGAACCACACTCACTGAAGCCACGAGCACGCGCCGTAGTTGAGCTTGTAACCCATGTAACTGCTTCATTACATAAACACACAAGTCATACGTGTTCTCTATTTGAAATAATAAGGTCATATATAGGCTAACTACCACGATACCAAGACTTGAGAAATTGAAATAAAGATGCGTCACTTGTTTCCTCTGACGTTCATTTAAAATGTTTGTTCCTCGTAACCAGTATGTTTTTGTTTGATAATTAGATCATAAATAAGCCAATGGCCAAGGTTACGACGCACAGCAGTACATAATGGCCTGTGAGAGCTATTAAGTTATTTTCCAATGGAACTTTGAATCCATTACAGAAAAGCAACTCACTATCAGTATGTCACCGAAAGTTAATTCATTACAAACAACGTAGGAAAAATAGGAAACAAGGACTGACAGGTAATTAGGAACACTTGGTGTGGACTTGTAAAGAGGATGTCGCCCAGACTTACAGCTCAAGGTTAAGGTCAGTGCGACAGAATATAAGCGTCTCCCGAGATACTTCACATTCAGAGGAGCCCCGGTTATCGTACAAGCACTATCTCTATGTCAGTTGTCTGATTTATTGTTTACTTGAAGACTTGTAATAACTCTCAATAAACGTGTCAACTTTTCACTTCAAGACTCGTTGAGTTTAATTTCTTACGGGCGATCCTATCCTACGTGCCCAGAGATTAGATAAACATACAGATGGAGCATAACGTACGTCTCGGGACGAGAGGTCTGAAGCCTTGAGACGGAAGGGGCAGGAGCCCACCCGCCACATTGGTACCTGAAATATGTTGTTCGTTACCACAGCAACGTATACAATGCGGCTGTGGTTTGGCCAACCATAACCTCACCTATCAATATACATACAGGAACAGCCGATTGCAACCTGAATTAACGAAGTCAGCTTGGCTTTAGTATCGGCTCAGCCATAGGCGCAACTAAGGGGGGGCACTAGGGCACAGGCCCCCCCCCACCCCAAATAAATAACCAACCAAGGTCTTAAAAATTACAATTAATTCGATATTGAATAACCAGTGATGTTTAGCAATGAGAACTGCTGAAATAGCACTATTTTGCACCTTGAAATCCGAAATTTTCCCGGGGGAGGACCCCCGGACCCCCCGCTTGAAGATGTGGTGGGTGATCCTTTATAATATTCGCAGAATAGCCATCCTTCCCCGCCTGAAATTAATAAATTCTGACTACGTTACTGATTACAGGTAGGGGGTAGGGGTAGCTTGAATATAACAGTATTAACAAAATTGTGCCCTCCCCAAATGTCCGTTCTAGTTGCGCCTATGGCCGCTCAGCTAATGCTCCATCTGTACTATTCTCTAATCTCCGTATGTGCCTAGCACGGCCGTAGAAGAACAGGTCTGGACACTCGCATGGAAACTTGACCCCCTTATTGCTTGGCTTTAGTTCACTAAGTTACCGAGAATATTGTGTTTTATTGGCGCTTCAGTTAGGGCGGTAGGACTCAAACTCCGCACACTTCCTTTCAATTTATCAAAACGTATTTCTTATTAATTTACGAAATACTTGCTTCGCTCACAAATTTAAGAAAAGGCTCCAGCAATCTTTCTTTACTTTATAAATTTAACAGTGGAAAAAAGTGGTCGGAGTTTGAGAGTCCGACCGCCCAGGTTACAGCGCCGAAAAGTACAACATTCTCGGTAACTTAACGAACTACAGCCAAACAAGGGGGTCAAGCAAAATACATTGGTAGATAGGCGAGTGTCCAGACCTGTACTTCTACGACCGTGGTGCCTAGTTACAGTCTCCGAACGGCCACAACTACGTCACGCCCCCGCAGTTTACCTGTGGGATACGACAGCATGTAAGGTGTCTTTCGCTCGTGGATATAGTTCATGCAACGCTGGTAAGAAAACACGCAGAGTTTATTAAAGTTGATGTCCCTAGGCGATGCCATAAAGACGAGTCGCCTACGGCGGGGAGCAGAGAATTATGCCCTTATCACAAGCGTGTTTGATGTTCGAAATTGCCTTTTGGACCCAAAGGTTTTGTATGAAAAGGCCAAAAGGCAAAGTACGTAAACGAAATTTTTTTCTCATAAACACAGAATTATCTGTTATGTCGTGTTACAGCTCAGATGTTCCTCCTCTCCCCCTTTCCCACACCGATCTCTTTGAATATTAAAACGAGTCGCTGTACGAAGACTGACATCAGTTGTCGGCCTTGCGGCTAGAGGCACCGAGACCAATTATGAGCAAATAATAGTCGCCTTTAGTGTCCACATCATCCCAGGCACGGACTGCGCTTGTCGTCTTCTGATAACATAAACTTCAAAGTGTACACACGATAATACACGTACAGCTATAACAATGACTCACTCTATATTTTCCGGAAAGGTAAGATGTCGAGCGAACGATTGGAATACTAGATCGTCGATAAAATCTAAACTACTCATCATAATTCTTTGGGATATATTTTTGCCGAGTAGAGATTTTATTAGCGATCGTTTATTTATACAGCACTGGGCGGTAGTGTACTATGCTTTCAAGTAAAACATTGAAAAAGGCATTTAGAAAAATAAGGGATTGAAATCACAAAATCCATAAAAATGGAAACTGCAATTTTTATCATTTTTAATACGATAATATCCAGGACTCTATGATAACCGAATTTCGAAAGTATTCACCGTTTGATTTTAAAATAATTTTACTCTCCAAAAAAACCCTGCGCGAATGGTTTACAACCCGCATTAACACCATATAAATAAAAGTTAATATTACTTTCGCTATAGCAATAAGAGTATTACAAATATCAAATATTGTGCATGTTTTATCAATGACGCAGTCATTATTATTTTCGCTGCGTTCGCAGTAGTCAAGTGTAAAGAATAGTTTACCACAAATATTAAAAAACGTTTTCTTTCATGCTTATAAAGTAAATGTTCGAAATACTTGATTTTTTGAACCCAGCTCGAACAAGAACGGCTGCATCTTTAATGAAATGCTAATACTATGTTGTTATGCGAAATACTCATATTGCTATAGCCATAGTAAGATTAGCCTTGATATATATATATATATATATATATATATATATATATATAATGCGGGTTGCATACATTCGTCTGAATCACTGGAACGGCGGCCATGATCTTTCATTTATTTCAAACAATCGCAAATAACTCGAATATTTTTTAACCAAATGCTTTGAAAAAAGTGAGACTGTGTACAGTTACACGATACACAATTTTGCCAGAGCGTTTTTAAAAATAATGTACCGTTTGTTAGCAAAAAACGTATTTTGCTTCATTTTGGCTTTTTTTGACAACAAAATGTGTGATATTTCAGGGGCAAAAAACTAAAAATCCGTTTGGTGTATTGCAACAGAAAAATTCATGTTCAAACGATGATGTATAAGTGTTAAAACTGCCAGAATGAATGTATTATTTTGCGTTAAAAAATGTTTTTTTTCGAAACCACTACAAAACCAAAAAGCGAGGCCTTAACATCGAGGTATTTAGCGCTGGTGAGGGGTGACATGATGCGAGTATGGAACAACGCCGGAATGAGGGAGCGGGGGAAACGGGAGATCCCCGTGAAAATCCGCCGACCTGCGGCATCGTCCGGCGAGAATCCCACACACGAAAATTTGGAACCGACAGCGCAGCGAATCGAACCCAGGTCACCTTGGCGGGAGGCGGGTGCTCTAGGCACTGCGCCATCCGCGGCCCCAATTCTCTTTCATGAAATGTACACAAAACTGATAACGAATCTGCAGATTTTTGCTAATTCGATAATGAAGATACGTGCACTAGCTATTTCCCGCGACTTCCAACGCGCGATTTTCAATTAAATGCCTGTTTGAGGAGCGAAAAAGTTCCCCAGATTAATGAAGTAACTCGTAAAAAATATGTATTACTACTCTCAATATATTTTCTAACACTGAAACTTTCCTAGAGAAACACACGCATACATATACACACACGTGTGTGTAAATAAATTTCGTTACTTCCACACAAACTGATTAGTTAACAAAAAAATAAAACTCACGTGATTACTAATTTCAGGATTACTAGTATGCACTATTGTTCCAGGTATGTTTACCTACTATAAAGAGAAATAGATTAAAAACAATCATTCCAGACGATGAAAAGACGGTAATATGAAAACAGCACGTGCACGCACTTTTTAAATACTAATATGAAGCATTCCAAACCTAGTCAAACGCGGCATGTTAAAGACTCTTGTACCAAGAAATATAATATCTTGTATACAAACGGAAATACGATAGAGACATGCATTATACTTTACTGCACAGTTGCGTCCAATAAAGAATAGTCAGCACTTATGGCACCACATTTCACGCTCTTCAACTTCGATACAGTGCGTTTTAGTTACGGTTTTTTTTTTTTCAAATGAAATACACATATACCCATTGTACCAATGTACGGAAAGACAATCTCACTTCGAACAACGGCAGACTGTAATTGTTAAGACCCCATGCTCATTACAAATAACTGCTTCGAAACCATACAACATAGATAGAGACACTGGAAAATCGCGAAAATATTTAACATAGTCTCCAATAAATTGTAGTATCTCAATCGTGACATGTGTGAACAGTTTTCTGGCAAATCACACACGTTCTGTGTTACAACTGTACAGTTCTAATTGGGTCTGTTGAAGAGGGACACAAGTGATTCATATAAACGATAGCTTACGTAGGTGCAAAACCTTCAGTGTTATACTGTACATAGCATGTTGGAGCTAACAATCAATCAACTTTTCCCGCGATTTACCAGTGTCTCTAAATATAGCTACAAGTAAAAAAAACTAGAAAAGAGTTGATGTTCTTTAAACGGCTGAACAGATTTCCTTGAATCATAAATAAGAACACTCTCTAGGAAGTCAGCTTTCAAACAAAAAAATAAACCGCATCAAAATCGGTCCATTCGTTTAGGAGCTACGATGCCACATAAGACACACAGATACACACACAGACACGTCACATTTATAACACCACTCTTTTAGCGTTGGCAGTTATAAAACGGACTACTTCAGACTGTCGTTCTTCAAAATGTACTAACCGGATGTATGATAAACTCGTATAGAGACGTGCGCTGATATTTGCTACACACTTTTCATCAATAAAATGATATGGTCACCGCTTAAGAGTGCGTGGTAGATAAATAAACGCTGAAAACATCAATTTATTTCTACGCTTTTTTCGAAGCCTAAATGGATTAAAAAACTCAATGACAATCCTAGATAATTGTATTCGCCAACTTTATGAGCAAATATTTATCCAGAATTACTAATTCGTTACGCGTGATCTCTTGCGCCGCAGTTAAATGCACGAGGTTTCGGCGTCAGAGATTGTGCCTCAGAAGTTCGTTACACTGGAAACAATTTTGTTTAAAACGTTGGCAAAAACTATTGTCTAGGATTGCTATTGTTTAATTTTCGCAAATTGGCTTCAAGAAACCTACAGTTATAGATTAATACTTTTAGCGTTGAATTATGTATCACGCCCCCTTAAAGTCCCATAACAAAAATGATAGGCGGAAATATGCAACGCTATAGATCAGCGCATGATTAGTTGTGGCAATGCGACATTTGATCCGCGCTTCAAGGTCGCCCTTACAGCTCCGTCAAGTGCAGGTAAGCGATGCTCTCAAGTCACGTTGAGACAACTGATCGACGGGAAGCCTGCACGCCGCGCCGGTTCACAGTCTTGCACAGAGGCAATGTAGAACTTGATGTATACATAGAGTCAACCGTATCGTCCCCTTGCTGTCGGTTCTCAAACACGAATAAGACGTCCCGGTAGGAGATTGCCTTTGGCTAAGGATAATTCTACTACAGGTTAGAAAGAAAATGTGTTTTCTTAGGGGAGAGTTTGGTACAGTGAAAATTTCCACCGCTAGTATCGCTGCAATCACTAAGGGACCAGAAAAATACGAAACTGTAGTAAAATTACATTTAAATAGGCTTGGAATGACGGAAGTCATTTTTACTTAACTTTAAAGTTAAAATAAACAAATTTGGCGTTTTATATTATTAACTCCGTGTAATTTAAAATTTAGGAAAGCTCTGTGATTGGTCAGTTTGTACCCATTACCGATACCAGCGCTCAAGCGGCAGAAATGTTCGCCTGTGCCAAATTTTTAACACTGATATTTCTTGCCTGTAGTAGAATTAACCTTACTTCGGCTTAGAACTCGTTACTTCCGTGTATGAGCGGGCACCGCAACAATTACACCAACATTTTGAGGAGGAATAAAATACGTGACCAACATAACTGAACCAATTATAAGCGACAATTCAATTCGAACAGCTGCGCATCATCAACCCATGAAGGTAACGGCAAAGTAGAGTCGCCGTCTTGCATTAACAATTGGCGAGCTCCGTGGCCAAGGTCGATTTCGGATCTTGAGGTTCAAAGTTCAAATGTCTGTAATTTCATAGATGAACGTGCCATCTATTATCATAAATTTTAAACGCCTCCCAATATTAGCCATGACGATTTATAAGCCCAGCAAATGAATAAGCTCTGTGATTCGAAAACCTCTGAACGAGTATTAATAAAACAAATTCTCTCAATATTAGTCATGAAGACCTTATTAAGTCAAGTTACTATATAGTTACAGTGACTTGAAAACTTCTGAAATAATTTAAATTTAACATCTCAATCTCAGTATTACTCATGAAGACACTATTAAACCCATTAAATATCTAAGCCCAGTAATTCTAAAACTTCTGATAGAGTTGTTCTTCCATGTAAGGTAAAAAGAAAAATGTAGAGGATGGATTTAAATAACAAATATTTGACATGTTCGTGTGACTGAACTTGTATAGGTTATAGATGGAGATGTTAAATATTATATAAGATATGATAAAAGAACGGTTGAAACAAAGTACCATAAATTAATGCAATAACTATTCTGCAATACTGTCAAGTTGAAAAATTTGTTAATAATAATTTTTGACAAACTTCAAAGGCTTACATTTCAGTTTCCAATTAGTAAAGAAAGAATGTTCACGCAATTGACAATTACCGTAGCCAGTCAGTTTAATTAATTTTTCTAGCTGTATACTTATTTGAGAAATAGTTTTCACACAAAAACACACCACATAATACTTTCAAACAGACAAACTCAATATTTTTTTCTTTACCATGGACAATGAACATTTTCTCCCGTCCCCAGTAACAATTGGAATATACTACACGATTTGATTTCTTCCAGGAAGGTATTATCCTTAGACAAAATATTGTCTCTCAATGTTCATGTCTGTGCTCATTAAAATTAAAAAAAAAAAATAATAAACATCAGATTTTCCTAATTGTCTTCTCATTCGTAAAAACATTAAAATTAGTCCAAAAGAAAACATAAAATATTTAACAATTGTGACATGTGAATAAATAATTTGAGCATAAAAAAGTAAACAACTAACAACAATATTTACGTCTGTTGCGATCTGACAGTGTTTTAACCAAACATATTCTCTATTGCTAGTCATGACGGCTTTTATCAGGCCCAGTAAATATATGAGCCCTATAATACGAAACCATCTGAACAAGTATTTTTAAGTGAACGTCTTCATTCAAGTGCTGTGCACTTGAATTATTTGAATAAAGTTGGTAATGCTTATTACGAATTGAGTGTTTTTCCTTTAAAATATTTTGTGTTGATGCCAAAGTTGTATCGCCTTGTATTACAAGGCTACTACTACTGAAGTCTGTGATGAAGCAAGCACGTCTTTTCGTTTCGTTTTTCACTTCGATCTGCCAAGCCTCTATGTCAGTGAACCGGCCATGCTTATGTAGTACGCGATTAAACGTAAGTTGGTGAACAAGTAGAGTGTACTGTAACAACGGAAAGAACGCAACACAGATGCTTAGTAATCAACATATTGCATATAAAATTCAAACACTGAACGAATTAATTCAAATCACGTCCATATGAATAAGTTTAACTAACTGGTTATGTTAAGATGTTTTGACGTTTTACGAAATTTTCTCGCGGCAAATTTTAAATGATTATAGGTAGAGCCCACGATTTTTGGTGAAAAGAACTCTGCAACAACTTGTTTCAATGCCTTACGTGCACACCTGCAACTCTGGTTCGTGGTTATTGGTAGAATATAATAGGGCAGAGGCTTCTCATTTGACTGCACCAACCAGATCAATGTTACCGCGACACCACACGTCCGTGATTTGCGGGTAGGACCCCGAGACACCGAAAGTTAAAAACTTCCAATCACTGACCATTAAGCAGAGAAACAGGTGTTCACATAAGGCATTGAAACAAATTGTTGCAGAATTCTTTTCACTAAAAATCGTGGGCTCAAATTACAGGACATAACATGAAACGACTACAACTTTTGCTATAAATAAAATTGTAAGGTGTTTAGAAACAAATAGAAACAAACGTCGACGTTGCTGTATTAAGACGAGAATTTACACTTACGGTACAGTGTTGAGGACAATTAGTAGTGTAGTAGAATTCATCAAAGTCATTTTCGGGGCCAGTCTAATAACAGTCAGTTGCCCACAGTAAAGTTACAGTAAACCTTTACGCAGACTGATGCGTGTGGCCGATGTTGTCACGTCGTTAGGTATTCATATTAGCGTGTCCCAAATCCGATAATAAACTAAATTTGTCCGCGTACGTACTCAAAGCACAGCAGGAGATAAATTAATATGTAATAAAAAAAAGTTAGCATGCCTCTTTTTTAAAACGGATTAAAGAGTACAAAATTATTTCACCTATGAAACTACTTGTACGACGAAAATGAAAATAAATAATTGTGAACTTTTATTCTGTTTTTAAAACATGGTGTATAAAAAATTTATTATTTTCTCCTTTTTGTCTTGTGCGTCTGAAATTTTGCAATCACGTGTTTTAAAAACTTAGTATAGACAAAATATTTTTTAAAAATTCTTTTTTCACAACTGTTTCCTCTTATATTGCATCATAATTTTCTGAGCTACGTTTAAATTTTCACGTCTCCAACTTATCGGGAATTAATTTTTAAATCTCATATTGTATTGTCATCCACTTCCGTTCCAAGCTACGTTAAAAGTTCCAGGATTGCAACTCATCGAGAAGTTGGTTTAAAATCGAAGGCAAAATTCGCACTAAACAGACAGACAAGAAAGTGAGTTGATAAAACCTTATGTAAATAAATTGTTCATTGTTGCCAAACGTCTCATTGTTACCGAACACATCACTGCTACCCAACTGACAAATAGACAAGAAAGCAAGTTTAATAAAATCATATACAAAATCCTACATAAATGCACTGTTTATTGTTACTTAAATACTCATTGATATCGAACATCTCGTTGTTTACAAACAGGCAAACAGACCAGAAAGAGAGTTAGTAAAACGTGCTAAAAAGAGCGCAATACTATGTTGCAAATGTGTTTTATACATGGCGCCGAACATACGTTAGTCTGGTGACCGTTTTTAATGGCTTCCTCTTGCATATCACAATTGTCGACATACAATTCGAACACATTTACAATAAAACAATTTTCATGCTTGCACAAATATTTTACAGTCCGATACAACAAAAATAATTTTGGAAATATTTGAATTGGTTAAAATATTAAAATACTAATAATTACTTCAGTAAGTGGGAGGTATATAACCAGTTTGTTCGATGTAAAACCAAAATTAACATCGGCAACCTGTTCGTTCGGCAATTTTTTTGTGTATTTACAAAATTTTTGGAACATAAGTCGCCAAAATGATTTTGGCGCTGTTAGAATTGTTATAAATGACAAGGATTTTGTTCACAGTAAGTAAAAAAAAAAGTACATATATAATGCTGTCTTAATTTATAACCGATTAACTTACTTTACAATTTTAAATAATTATGTGTAATTCACATATTTTTGTAAGACCATATTTTTTTTCCCCTTAATATTTAAGAATGTTAAGGACGAGTTTGTGGAAAGTATTGAGAAAATAAGCCATTTGAAGACAAAATTAAATTACTGTATTACCTTTAAAGTAACTATTTGAGACTTGAGAGATTTCAAATGTAATGTATTTTAAACATAAAACGACCGACATATAATTCAAATCAAAATATTGATGGCCTCTTTTAAATTCACTAGCTAATTATGGAAAAAGGACAAACAAAACACACGAATCTTCACAACAAATTTTTGTCAACTGCAAAACGACAAAAAATACAGTGGGTAAGTATTTACAACTTTGGTGGTTTGGTTAATGGTTTTATGTTTCAAGATTTAAGGTGGTTTTTTTACATGTTTCCGCATATTTATCTTTAGTTTTTGTGACCATATTATTTTGGAGATTTTGTGTTTTTTCCCCCTCGCAATCAGCCACGCAACTGACATGTCTAACGTCACTAAAACAGTTACAATGAAACTTAAAAATAAAGACATAAAGCTAAATTACATAAATAAACTACAAAACAGTTAGCGACCAATAAAACAGATACTGATATCTACAACTAAAAATTGAATAAAATAATAAGAAAACAATTTACCAACAAGAACAGCAAATTATAAAGTGTTATAGTCTGACGAAACAAAGCTAATACGTAGCAGAATAGCGCTGATATAGAGCGATGCTCGCTAAAATAATGACACTAAGGCACGTATATTCGCCATTGTGCTACGTGAACTCCAGTAGATTTTTCTTGTACTTCGGCTCCTCTTTGAAGTCAGGTGCCACTTTTTGTTGCTACTGGAGTCTAGGGGTTACAAAAGTTGCTGCTTCAGACACGAGTTCGTTACTAACACTTTCTTTCCGCTAAAATAAATCTATACTAAGTTAATGTGTATTTTTGAAACACTCTATTCGCCCGACTGAAAGGTTGTTGGGATAACGAAGTTACAGTTTCAGGGAAATGGGAATGAATAATTTATTCGTAGCCTTCTACGCCCTGTTTCTCTTTTTCCTTACTATCCTTTGGGTAAATGCTACGGCAAAGTTCCGTTGTGCGACTTGAATTCAAGTACCTTAGATTTGCAAAAGTTACTATTGTCAAAGCAATACCGACATCATTCTTATTTATGCTTAAAAATAAACTTAGCTAAATATTTTACCCGTGCTTAGTGAAATACTCTAATAAATAATACCATTTTTTTTTTCATTGGAAGCTTTATTTACTTTCTAATGCTATGAAAGATTGCTCAGAAATTCTTACACATATTACAACATATCAAAGTTTTTTTTATTGAAAACAAGCCAAGATACAATTCATTTCTGTCTTGTTTGTATACCGGTCTCCGAGATACAGATTTTCACGCTGTGAACAACCTATTTGTGTTCACATGATGAAGTCAAGTACCATCGCAGACTGTTTGTATATATATATATATATATATATATATATATATACAAACATTTACAATAATATTTCAGGTTGGTTTACCATTGGGGTTGATAATAATTGTTAACGCAAGGCTACTGCTAAGAGCAGTAAGCTCATTAGAGGTATAGGTAGGGACCCTTGATTTTCGCGAAAATAATATTGTCCCGCTTTGTTGCAGTGACTTACGTGCACATCTGCAGCTCTGCTTCATAATCAGTGATTGGACGTCTTAGCTATGACGTGTCTTGGGGTTTGACTGGCAAATCACAGACTTGTGAAGTTGCAGCAACGTTACTGTGGTTGGCAAAGCCAAATGAGAGACATCACTTCACATAGATACGCTGCCAATAACCATGAAGCAGACCTATGCAGATGTGTACGTAGGTCACTGAAACAAAGTGGGGCAAAATTATTTTCGCGAAAATCAGGGGTCTCTAGGTATAGGTCTGCGATCATGAGTATGCTGATATACAGAATGTTGCAAAATGGACATGTCAATATATTGAAGTAACAATCATTTCGTCCAGAGGAACGAAACTTGATATATATATATATATATATATATATATATATATATATATATATATATATATATATATATATAT